>JAOPHQ010005474.1:12500-97500 GCA_030340625.1 Merluccius polli | reverse complement strand
CACAATTGTGTGCCTGAAAAAACATCACAATGATAGTTAAACAGCGATGGCATGGAGTTAGATAAGAGTGTGCCAGTGAGACAAACAGACAGACAGACAGATAGATTTATCTGAACTGGGGAGGGGGAGGGACTGAGGCATTACCGTGGCAACTATCCTACCAATCACAGCATTCCAAGTCATCAGCTAACTTGTCTTGGAAGTAGGAGTAAAAGTTCACGCGCCGCCGTGGCAATCAGATGGTTATCTGTGGCTGGCTTCTGTCACGGGAGGGGAATTCAAGGGAGGGATAGCTGGTTTACATTTTGGCTCCCATGCCAAAAAAAAAAAAAAAAAAGGTGAGAAACAATAACAAAGTTGCAGCAGGGGAGGGATTGCTCAACGGCTACAGGTGTCATCCATCATGCAGAGACACAGACACCACTGAGCTACTGTACTCTCCGCTAATATATGGTCATAGTCAGACAGGACGTCTTGGCAGTTAGGTGGGATGGAGAGGAGCGAGGGAGGGAGCAGATACTGGCTGTTTGTTTCGCATGCTTCCCAGAGCCAATAAAGAACCTTAATGACACTTTACACTAACTCTATTGCACTAATAGTTCCTAGTTCGGTCTAATAAAATAGCTCATGCGTTTTATCCTGAAATGAAAGAAGGAACAATAAATCAGCCATTTTCAAAGACAGGAGCTTTCGGGAACTGACTAAAAACACTACGAGGTGTTCGAGATGCAACTGTATTTAACATTTTGTATTTACTCTTTACTCGATTTGGAAATCGAACTGAGATTAATCTCTAATGCTGAATACATTGGCATTAAAACAATACGTATGTAGCATCATCATAATTACAAAATAAGTCATCATTACATTATATTATAATATATATTTTTTCATGCATCAGTTATGGCTCCAGGCCCGAAACAACAACAACATAACCCTAAAGTACTTAGTACCCCTTCCTTACCCTGTGTGGAGATCAGACACTGATAACTAGATGAGTGAATCAATACATAATACTCAATAATAATTAATTATCTTTTATGATATTTGACCACAGAACCTCAGTCCATCTCATGTCTTAAGTAGAGACAGCCTGAGTCTGAGAGCAGGAGAGAGAGAGATGGGGAGAAAGAGAGTGTGTCTCGATGACAGAGTGTCCCGAGAGTTGAACCTGCAAGCTTCGTCGAAGCCTGCAGCCAATACCTGGTAGCCACCTCCCGCACGCTCGCCATTAACACTTTTCAAAACACGCATGTGGTATGGTACCTGGAATGCTAAACAACCGCCTGCCTGTCTCAATTTGTCATCCGCGCAAACAAAGGCATGCTGATCTCAATCACCATCTGGGGCAGACGCGCGTATTTCAGGTTCTCTGGGAGGAGAGAGAGAGTGAGAGAGAGAGAGAGAGAGAGAGAGAGAATACCGCTGAAGTGTGTGTCAAAGGCACTGGGTTTACACATAGGTGTGTGTGCAGCTGTGACCGCTCCCGCCACAAACTGCACATCGTCATCTCCACTTCCTGGCTGCATTCCATTCAGTTGGAGGCGACCATGTGACCGAAAAGTTGTGTTTTGCTGCCTGAGTTGTTGTCATGATATTTACTAGTAGTTTTATTTGTACTCGGAGTACAATACGACGACCCAAGGCAACATGAAGGATGCAACAAGTGAGAGGGGATGCATCTGTCAACTATGTAGCACTAATTGTTCATTTTGAGCCCTAGCCAGCTGTTATTATTGCAGAAAATTGTAACAATGTTCAAGTTGGTGTCAAAGAACACAACTCTAGCGAAATAGGCTCGGTAAATTATATCTACTTTATTTGTAAGTTGCCTTGTATTGGCTGAAAAAGAGTATTTATGCTTTGAACTTGTCAGGAATACACAAAAGTGTGACTTTTAATGGACTTAAAAATGAAAGCCGAACTAGACCTCTGGGTTTAGAACTCATTTTGAAAAATGGACAATTAATGGGTAAATTAATGGGCATTCTTACAACAGCAACGACTCGACAAACTACCCGAGTCAAACTGTCGCATGGAGAATATCAATGTGAAATACAGGTCTCCAAATCGCACAAGGCTGCGTCGCACCAGGCCAATAAACCAAAAAGTTACCACCGAGCATGGCCTGTTATAATGAAACATGGCCTCCGAGCCAGCCTTGTTTTCACAGCCCGCTGAGAGACACACTTACACATCTAATCCCACAGAGAGAAAATTAATATCGGAACATAACACAGCAGAAACTAGTAGGGAACAATCTGCCACATACAAAAAACCCTGTAATTACTACTTTTTCTAGAAGGGGGGTAAGTGTGTGTGTGATTGTGTGAGAGTGTGTGTGATTGTGTGAGAGTGTGTGCGCTTATGTGTGTGCTTGTGTGTGCTTGTGTGTGCGTGGGTGGGTGGGAAGGTTCAAGGGTGGGGGGTGGATAACATGCACATACAGTTCTGGAAATTAAATTGCAATTAAAGGCTTTAGCGAGAAAAGGGGGGAAACTTAGTTGTAGTTAATGCAGGGACAGGCAGTCATTATTAAGAGTGATTTATGCTGCCGTTGAGCCCCCCCCCCCCCCCCCCCTGCCGGCCCTCCCTCCCTCCCCTCAGAGCTATGGGGGAGAGAGGGGCAGAAAAATAATAATCTGGGAGAGAGAGACAGAGGGAGAGAGAAAGAGAGAGAGAGAAAACATCATCTCTACGAACAAATGGTGGCGTGAAGGTACTAATTATGGAGGAATTTACACATAAAAACAAGACCTTCTAATGGTCGTGGGACATCTGGTACCTGGAGCCCTGAGCTCTACAATATATATATTTCTTAAGACCAAGATGGGAAGTAACGGAGATTGGTAGAGAGGAAGAGAGAGAGAGAGGAGTTAGAGAGAGGTACAGAGACAGAGAGAGGAAGAAAGCGAGAGAGAGAGCGAGTAGAGAGAGAGAGAGGGTGGAGAGTGCAGGGGAAGTAGGAGAGAGATAGAGGAAAAGAGGAAGAGAGGGAGAAAAAGCGAGAGAAAGAGAGGGGGGGGGGGAGAGAGGGAGAATGAACAGAGGGAGAGAGAGGGTGGGGGGAGAGAGAGACGAAAAGAGATTCATCACACATATTCTTTGCAATCACATTTTCCTGCCCCCCGGGAGTGGAGACGAATACCCACCCAGACTGGTCTCTCTCGCTGCGCTCATACCCTGCTTAAACACACAAGACAAGCCTTCTCCAATGACAGAGAGAGACAGAGAGAGAGAGAGAGAGAGAGAGAGAGAGAGAGAGAGAGAGAGGGAGGGGGGGGGGGGGGGGTTTAACAACACTGGGCCCCTGTCGAGTACACGTCTCATCTGCCCTGGTTCTGCAAACACACCGGCATTCCAGCGACCACCACTTCTCCTTCTCCTTCTCCTCCTCCTTCTCCTTCTGTTATCGCCTCAGAAGGAGCGCGGTGTCAGCTTTCCGCCGTCGCCGCTTCCCCTCGCCATCGCAGGTCAGCGGCCGTGAATCAGCTCAGATGAAAGAGCCACCTAGCCCACACACCCTTACTGCGCCCCCCCCCCCCCCCCCCACCCCACACACACACACACACACACACACCGAATGGTCTCTTTTTGAAAGCCACACCTTTGCCACAGCGCAACAACCCTTGGCTAAAACGTATCGCTGGGAAGCCACGCGGAAAAGAGATAATCCCAACAGCGGTGTGATGTACGGGTATTTAACCCCCGCCCTAACCCCCCCCCACCCCACCCCCCCCGTACCAAGCAGCCTGTACGCCGCTTTCTTGGCTTCTTGGCTAATAAATAGTGGAAATAAAAAATAAGCGATTTAGAAAATTGGACGATGAATGGATCATGGATGCTTCTTACATACTTCTTACAACAACAATGATTCACCAAGTGGTGAGAAAGACTGTCAGGAAGATGGGTGGGTGGGTGGGGGGGGGTGGGGTGAATATGAGGGTGAATTGGGTCACGTCGCTGCTGCTAAACATCCGCTAAACACATGGTGCTAAAGTTCAACAGTGTGACCTGCCCAGACCTGACGAAGATGACAGGAGCGTGAGTGATAAGTTATAAATGGTTGCCCCCGTCGACAGATGGATAGACGGGTGAGACTGTACAGAAACAGAAACAGAGAGACAGAGACAGAGAGAGAGACAGAGACAGAGACAGAGAGAGAGAGAGAGAGAGACATCCATCATAGCGTGGAACACCTCCTGTGTACCAACTGTGTCTATTTTCTGACGCCTGTTGTGTGTTCGATCCCTCTAGACGGCCCCATGCAAATGTGCGCGGCCGGTGGCACGGAAGCGGAAGACAAGGGGCAGCAGAAAAGAAAAGGCTTAAAGGATGCAAAACCAGGTGTAACTGATGTTTTCACACAAACAAAATGGGTCCACGTCGATAAGATCACCTGTCAGGACGAATGTACACACGACGACGTATAGCACCTAAATCCCTGTCCCTGCTATGTAAACTAGAGACGTGTCCACAGGACTGATACAAAGGAAGGGGCAATGGAACAATCTAAGCTAAAATGACATTGGTGCAATGTCATTTTCACAGCTGAGAGGTTCGGTTATTTTAGTGTAGCATACATCCGGTTCCTGTCGTTCTTGAGTGAGTATAGGAATGTTAATAAAAATGTACATTAAAAGAGGAAAATGACACAAACACAATAATCGGCCCTGACTATACCATCTTTCATTTTGTTTGTTTAATTGTAATTATTAATGTAGGACTTGCTTGCACAAGTTTTCACATGCCCCAGGGGGGAAAAAAACTTCTCGACCATACCATCAAAAGTGACTCAGTTATGCTAGTAGCTCAAGTAACAACATGATGAGTGCCCACATTGCTACTAATCCTACAGATTGTTATTTTTGTAACTGACAGCATTGATGAATGTGTTGTTGATATGTGTTGATTTCATTCCTCCACCCACCTCTTTTCCAACAGTTGTTTGTTTAATTACCCAACCTTATCTTTACCATGTCATCACATTACCACACGTCTAATTGAAATGCAAAAAAACAAGCGAAATGCCAACAATGTTTCACAAAGCAGAGTGCCGTCTTTCACTGCGGACTTAACGGCTAATTCACTGTTCAAATTAGAGTTTGCCATGACGTCCCCTGTGTCTAAGACAACAGGACATCATAAAGACTTTTTCTACAGTCAAATTGTTCACTTATTTAAGAAACTGAATTGTTCAGAATTTATTTATTTATTTATTTTTATGACAAATTCGACCAGCGCCAAGCAACCAAAAATGTTATTTTGGAATTACCATGTTGATGATGGCAGGTAATACATTACACACAGCTGGCCAGCAACACAAAGCTTGCTAGCATCACACAGCTAGCCAGTACCTGTTTCATCACTTCTACATGATACATCATATTCTGAAGGCTGAAATCACATTCTTGCTATTGTCCCTCATTAACACCCTGTTTTACTTGGCAATATGTCTTTCTATTGAATTAATCTACACTCTGAAGACATTTCACATTGCCTTAAATAAACCAGTACAAGTTAACAAAAAAAAAGGGCCTTTCCGCTACCAGATTATTGCTTTAGCTGCAAAGTTTTAAAACAGAGATCATCTTTCTTCTTCTATGCCCTCCAACTGTGGTGATTTTCCAAATAAATTGTCATGTATTCTATCACCTTAGTATTCGAAAAGGTGATACAATATTTTAAAACAAGGCAAACACCAATTTGTGCAGGCAGTCACAATTTTCCTGTTCATTGTGTGTGTGTGTGTGTGTGTAGGCGTGTGAATGTGCACATTCGCCGTATGCCTGCATTCATGTTATTACAGTGATTACACGCTATTTTACGGTAATCATTCCGCATCACTCTTGTTTGCACGCGTTAAATTACCAAACCGTTAAAGGAATGCCGTCTCCACCATCCATCGATGGGGCAAGGGGGAGTAAATAAATACGCTTCGTTACACCCGCACATGCTACTACCGTTCAGCTACCTATAAGCAAGGCAGCATTAGTTTAAGCAGAATAAAATGTTGAATTGAATCGGAAAAAATATATACAATTTTAAAATTTTACCCTAAAAAATGTAATAAATAAACTGTAGACTTGGTTGGTAATTGAAATAACTGAAAGGTAACCCCTTTTCTCTGCAAATTATTGAGTTGTTCAGCTTGAATTGAATTAGTAAATCTGCACTGTACACACATCATGTAAAATAAAAAATAACAAAAGGAGAGGAAACGCAAGGACGAATATGAATGGCCAAATAATTGAAAGGAATATTTCTTTAAAAGCATCCGGACGACAGGGTCCGTTCTGCTATGTGATACTAGCTACTAGCAAAGAGGCTGCTGGTTCCAGGCCACAGAGCTGGATGATGGATCACATAGAGGAGAGTGAATGGGGAACGTCAGGGCTGAAGCTGAATCACATACACCCAGCGTTAATCCACTTTAATACCGCTTTCACCCGCGTCCATTACCAATGCTGACCGACCAACTGACTGGTGTGTGGACATAGCCAGCTAGCTAGTCAGTGAGGCTAACCCCCTCTAAACTTTTTTTAACCAGTTCAAACCCCCGCGTGAAATAACTCATCGCTACTCGCACCCAGAGCTCCTTGTCGCTACTGGCACCTAGTGGACGGACAAGAGACAAAGGCAGTGGTTGGTTGGGAGAGAGAGAGAGAGAGAGAGAGAGAGAGAGAGAGAGAGAGAGAGAGAGAGAGAGAGAGAGGGGTAGAGAGAAGGGGTGAGGAGTGGGTGGGTGGGTGGGGGGGGGGAAGGGGGGGGTTGGGGTTGGCCCACGGCTGAAAGAGAAGCAAAATATCCGCTCTTGTGTGAAAATGAAAGATGCTATGAAAATAAATGTGCAAAGAAATGTCCTTTTTTTTAACTTAAAGAATAACAGCCTACTTAACAATGCAGCGTTAGATGTCAAAGAGGCCCAAAGTGACATTATGGGCTTGTATATTTTCCCTGGGTTCACTGGATGCGGATGGGACACTCTGGTTATTTTAAGACAATGACAGGCTCGAAGCGGCGCCACTCCAGCGGAACAGGCCCCTCCCACCTTCTCCTTCCCCCCCACCTCCACACACACTCACCTGCGTCCATAAAAGCTCATAATGAAGCCAATAATTGGCAGTGAACAGCAATAATGGAGTTTTAGTGAGGCAGTAAATTCTTTAATTACTTGTTAACACCCTGTGTCTAGATAGATAGAGCAGAGTAGACCCGCTCTCTGCCTCTCTGTGAAGGCGCTGGCTGGACCCTCAGCTGAGAGAGAGTGAATCTTCCTCACAAAGTCGGTCAACAATAACTTTTTTAACAGATTATAAACTACGATCGACGCGCTTGCGCGTGTGGTGATCTTGTTAGTAAGGAGCTGGAAGGGGGTTAGGTTTCATGCTCACGGATGCCTATGCAGGTAGGTTGTAGTCATTGGGGATTGAACCCAGTACCTTTCGGCTGGGCGTCAGACACCCTAATCACTCCACAATGCTGTTCCATAGTAAGTGTTTTGAAGCGTTAACATGGCTAGTCCGGTGGTGGGATTTGAATGCACCACAACAACATTGGGACTGCGGCGTTGAAACAAGTTTTGTGAATGCAGACATTCGTATAGGAGTTTCCTCATGGAACAGGCCGCCTCGCGGAAATTGAGGCCGGGCCAGACGTCACCTCGAGGGAACATTTGCTGGCTGACATTTTGGGAGATGCATCATGGGAGAAATGATGGGTCTATGAAATACTGTATTGAAAAAAAAATGAACCCTTAAACAATTCTGTCACTTTGTCAGTTAGACTCTCTCTCCCTCCCTCCCTCTCTCTCATGCGTGTATGAGGTGGAGTTAGATGGGGCAGGTAAAGCTAAATGATGCAGGGAACAAAGGGAACGAAAGCAAAACGACAGACATTCCTGAGGAGTGATTTGATCTTGCGGTTCAGAAACTGTTTGAGGCGAGAGATACGGTTGGTCGAGAGAGAGAGAGTGAGACAGAGACAGAGATACAGAGAAACAGAAAGAGGGAGAAGCTGACAGGGTGGTCTCTCTCTCTCTCCCTCTCTCCCCTCAGTTGGCAGACAAGCAGGCAGGGAAGGAGAGAGGGAGGAAGAAGGTGGAGGCTGGGTCCACTGCAGCACATTAGGAACGGGACCTGTGGCAGTAGCTTTAGTGCACCCACCTCCTCCTTCCCCTTCATCTCTGTCCCTGGCTGTAGCGTGAGAGTTAAGGGCAGGAAGCCATTACCAAAGTGTATGAGCACTCAGCCATCACTGGCCAAACACAGTCGAAACATGTTCCACCACATGAAAAAGGGATATGGGTTTGGCGGGGGGGGTGGTGGGGGGGGGGGGGGGGGGGTAGGGGTATAGGGCAGGGGTCCCCTCTAGCACAAACACAACAGTGCCCCTGTTGTCCCCTGTTCCCGGAATGAAAAGTTGGGTGAAAAAGAAATTCTGAAACACTGGGAATTGCTAAGGTTAGGGTACAGCATTGGCGTGGTTAGCCTACAGCGTTAGTATGCTAACATGGTTAGCCTCAAGCATTAGTGTGCTAACATTGCTAATGGAGTCACGCTAGCCGGGGGTAGCGCTCAATCTCTCCCTTTCCTAACGTTGCATAATTCAGCTCTGCTCGCGCACTGGTGGTTTAGGCGCTGATGAGAGAAGGCGATTGTGTTACATACGGCAGTGGTTCGATGCCGTAACGACGCAATCAGCAGTGGCAGGGATCGTGTATTGTTTGTATGATTATTTGCAATCATTATTTGAATTGGTGGTAATTAATTGGTCTGGTGTGGGCGGGGGGGGGGGGGGCAGTGGGGAAAATGGGATCTATATTAACTGTAGCTTGACAGTTTGCTTTGAGTTTCTCTACCAAATGTCTCTTTCTATTTTGTCTTTACTTTACTGTGTCCGTTCTATGAAGCCTGGGTGTGTCTTTAAAATTTGCACACAACATTTACAGCATGCATCGCGCTTGCAAGTTTATTTTTTCAGAATATACATTTTCCTCTAAAATGTGTTTAATGTTTTATGTGGAGTAGACAAACGGTGCGTGCGTGTGTGCGGACGGTGGAGCTGGTCCTAGTCATGCTGGAAACATAAGCTATACTTCCCTGGTGATGTCAGCGAAAGATGAGTCTTTGAGCTGCTCCATTAAGACCAGCCTAAAGTATTTTCCTGGGACACAGGGACGGTATCCACGGTGATTAAAGAAATAAGGTCAAACAAACATGGTTTGAGGCTGTAGGTCACGGATTCATTGTCAGTGGTGCAGATCCATTGTCTCACAGTTGTAAAATAGCCGCTTTGCTTTTTTTTTGTGTGTTTACGATTCAGATTTTCGCAGAGCGTTTGAGAATATGTTCCTATTGCAAACCAGTTGAATTTACTATTTAGTCAGTTAGACGACGCTCTTATCCAAAGTGAATTCAAATACATGTCATTATCGAGCAGGTAAGGGGTTAGGGCATCTTGCTCAAGGATGCCTACAGGTACTATGGACATGGGGGATCGAACCGGGTACCTTTTGGCTGGGAGTCCAACTCTTGACTCCAGCCACTACACTATCCTGCCCCCCTATTTAGCATGGGGGCTTCAAACTCCATGTGAAAACATGCATCGCATTCACATGTGGATAAACAGTTACAGGCCACAAAGAGACAAAAAAAATGATTTTACAAAAAAGAATTACAAAAAAAGAAGGTCCCGCTGGGTTCATTTCACACATGTTGAGTTGTGGACACAAAACCCTAAATGAGATTCAGCGCCATGGAGCTCAAACAGCTCCATCATGTTATAATTGGGGATGGTGGAGGTGGTTCGGCGAGGTGGAGGTTGTTCTGAGGGATGGCGGTAGGGGGGGTGTTGGATCCGCTCCAGGTCTTTCTGATGGACACAGTCCAAGCGAACCATGTACAGATGAGGTGGTCCTCCTTCATCCAGCTATGTGTCAGACGGCCTGAAATAACTACAATTAGGAAGTGCCACGGGAGAATTATGAAAGAGAGCCGGGTTTGCATGAAACGACGAGCACCGTGGCACTGTGCATGCATTCACAGAGGGGGGTTGTAGCGGCTATTTGCAGAACCCGGTTGGTTCATTGGGTCAAACGTGCACCATTTGGAAATGGTGAGTACTAGCATATGTTTGATCAAAAAAAGACAAGATCAGACTGAGACAGAGCTCCCACATGCTAACTTCACGCTAACTCAATCTACATAGGATAACAACATGCTGACTTCATGTTTACATGGATGGATACCTACATGTCTACTTCATGTTTGCATGCTAATAAACAGAATCCATAACTTCCATTATATATGCCAACAGAATCCCTACATGCAAATGTCATGTATATATACATGAAGGCATCCCTAGATGCTAACTTGACAGAAACCCTACATGCTAGCGTCACGCTACATGTTCCCGCCAGGTGAATCCACCCAAAAGTCTCAATAGAATAGGATCCACTGTTAAGCTGCTTAGGAGAAGGTGGAGAAGCTACGAGGGCGCAGGAGCCAGGATGCTTAGCCTGGAGCAGAGACACCAGAAGCTGCTTTAGGTGCTGCTGGCTCTGCTCGGACAGATGTGACAGATGTGGCAGATGAACTCCTGACTGCAGCACAGCTCAGTGTGTGTTCACCATATGTGTCTATGTAACCTATGCTTCTCTTTTCCTCTCCCCCCATCTTCCAAATGCGCTTCTGTGGTTAGGTGTGTGTGTGTGTGTGTGTGTGTGTGTGTGTGTGTGTTTTACGCAAATACTTCTGTGTGCACTTCTATGTATGTATGCTGTATTTGTGCGTGTATACATAATGTATGTAATGTGACGTATGTATATGTGTGTAATGTATTTACGTAATGTATGTGCTTGTAAGTGTGTGTGTTACGTTTTAGTTATGTATACGTGTGTGTGTATGTATGTGTGTAATGTATATGTATATACGTATGTATGTAATGTATTTTAGTAATGTATGTGTGTGTTAGTGTGTGTGTGTAATGTGTATGTTATGTATGTGTGCGTGCAATATAGATTTGTGTGTGTGTGTGTGTGTGTGTGTGTAATGTGTATGTTATGTATACGTATGTGTATGTACACTGTGTGTATGTATGTATGTATGTATGTATGTATGTATGTATGTATGTATGTATGTATGTATGTGTGTGTATGATATAGATCCATGTGTGTGTCAGGAGGATGTGCAGGTATCTGGGAGGTTAGGTTAATGACACACAGGGAGACAGATTAACTTCCTGTCCGTCATGGTTCTGATTTACAGCCCAGTGGACCGCCCTGTTGCCCCCCCCCGCCCCACCCCAAAGCAAACACCCAGCAGAACACACGGGTCGCTGTGTGTCCTGCCACCACCGCACACACACACACACACACACATGTTGCACTTGGCCCAATGCTGGGCCTCCAGCTCTCTTTTATGTGTTTACACGTTCAGATCCAGAAGCGACTTCAGAGCCCAGAGGAGACAGTGGAACAAGAAGAAAAAAGGATGACACAGTTTAGGTGTGTGTGTGCGTGTATGTACAGTATGTATGTATGTGTGTACTTGCTATGTGTGCGTGTGTGCATGCGTGTGTGTAAATGTGTGTGTGAGTGGGTCGTGCAAATGTTTGTTTGCCTGTGTGTATTTTTTTACACATGTGAGTATGTGTATGTGGCTCTTGCAAGTGAATGCTCTGCAGGTGTGTGTCTGTGCGGGGGTGTTTCATGTGCATCATGTGCGTTGGTATGTGTGCGCATACATGGTTTTTGCGTGCTCAGAGCTGCGTTGCCATTTTAGACTATTCATGTTCAGCAATTCAGAGTGACTGAAAAAAACAAAAAAAACAGATTAAAATCCCTTGCATGTGTGAGAGCAAGCATGACCCTTTCTAATGACTCTTGAAGCCAATTCAAATTCAGATGTAGATCCTAATTCTGATTCTTAACCATATGATTGTTATCAGGGTCTCTGCTTTGGACCAGCAGTCCTTTCTGAGGGTTCCTCCCCACCCGACCACAGTAACCCTACGACATGTTCTGTCACACACTCGCTTAGCAGCTGTTGCGCTGGGAAGCAGCAACTGATTGATCCGATGTCTGCAAACACATTGACTCCATTTGGTGTCATCATCGAGTTAAGCACGTGAGAGAGGTTGAAGTTTAAAATCACGGCCTTCTCCTATGTATGCATGCCATACATACAAATGTGATGACTGCATGTATGTCCAAGCGTGCATGTGTGTGTGTGTGTGTATGTGTGAATATGACGACCCACCTTCCAACAGCAGAGAGGGCAGGGGGGGGGGAGATGGACAGATCCGTTAAACAAGACGTCAGCCGCTAACACAACAATGATTAATCACACACTGCAAATTATAAGCACCTGTATATGAATGAGCAGCACACAGCCCTCTGCCACTGTCTGACTGCATGCTTTCACTTTCCCAGACAGACCCCCCCTCTCCCCCCACCGCACCCCCGTCTGCACCCAACCCCTCCACCTCCCAGTCAACCCCCCCCCCCCCTCGCCTCCTCCTGGTGACCTCTAACCCCGCTCGCTCCTGCTCAGAGGAAGTCTGGTCCAGGAGTAAAATAACTCAACCGGCCCACAAAGAGAAGCAATTATAACATTCGACAAAATGATCGATTCTGATGTTCCATGCAAAAGTCACTTGTTACGACGCCGAAAAACGTTAGGGAGGAACTGTAGGCCAACAATGCATGACTATAAACTAGTGAGAACGGCTTTTCAGAGATCATTTGTATTCTTTCGGAAATAAACAGTATTGCTGCCGCTACACGCACACTGATTTCAAATGCACTATTTCCTTTTAAATTATTCATTTAGCAGGAAAGGTGTGCAGTAATGAGTGTAAACATATTGTTAAATAGAAGTATATTCAAAGAATGAATACAATTGCTTGTTTTAGTCACGTTCAGTTGGCAGTTTCTCTGGAAAAAATATGTTCAATATCTATACAAATACAGATTGACCCAGAGACAAAAGGACAGGCAGACAGCCCTACAGACAGACAGACACCGTTACATGTATACCCTGCTCATACATATGCCACAGACCACCGTTTTCTGATGGGCACGCGGTCTGATGTGAGGAAATGGGAGGCTGATTAATGTGGGCTATAGTTCTGCTGCTGGTGGTGGAGAAGGTGGAGGGAGCGTTCCCTGGACCTGGTTTACAGGAGTCTCCGGTCATCAGCCTCAAAAACCTGAGGGTAGGAGGAGAGGGAGGAGGAGGAGGAGGAGAAGGAGGCCCAGTCTTTCTCACTCTATCTGGCTGATCTCTTATACACTTCCACCAGAAGACCTGACTCTACCAGAAGGAGGGAGCGGGAGGGGCGGGGGGTTACTCTGGGGCAGGCAGAGGCAGGAGATTTGTGCAAACACTGCCAGCCTCTAAATAAGAACCATACCCCCCCCCCCCCCAACCCCATACACCCCTGACAGCTTGTACGATGAGATGTCCTCCCTCTCTTTTCTTTAGACTTCATGTTTTTGAGTGTATACAGTACACATCAATCTAAGCATTGTGGTGTCTCCTAGCCACCGCCTGTGGTCGTCTAGGAGGGCTGCTAAACGAGCCACTGATCTCTCTGTGACTCACAGAGACCAGTCAGCCAGTTGGTCATGACATTCAGTCAGTCAGACAGACAGACAGCTGTCCGTCCATCCAGAGAAAATCTATATACCCATAGGGCTGGACGATATAGAAAAATGTATTATCACCACAATTATAAGGAACTTTACACCGATGAATATCACGATATGTTGAATGAATTCAAATTACCAGTCTAACTGAGGGTCATTAAATTAAAAAGCATATGGAGATTTCAAGAATTGTATCGGACTAAAACTAGTTTTCCTTTCTCAGTGATGTATAAAACCTCATATTTGGTCATTTTAATGGCATATCTTCTCATCGTTATTAATTTATACTACAAAACTGGGTATCAGGATAAGTGGATGTCTTAATTTCATGACGATACAATACTATTCAAAGACATCGATAAGTGATAATATTGAAGAATTGCCATGCCCTACACACAGGCAACAATCCAACCAGCCTTTCAACCAGGACAGTCTGTCCAGTCATTGAACCAGTCAATAATACAGCCAACCAGTCAGCCAGCCTGATGCCTGCCAGCTGGATGGCAGAGTGGTTAGTCTGACAGCTTTTTGCCATCAGAACCTGGCCAGGCTGGAGGTAGAGAGAGGTAGAGAGAGCAAGAGAGAGCCAGAGCGAGAGAGTGAGAGCGAGAGAGAGAGAGCAAGAGAGGCAGAGAGGGAGGGAGCTGAGAGAGAGAGGGAGAGAGCGAGAGAGAGGGAGATGCAGAAAGAAAGAAGAAAGAGAGAGCAAGAGACACACAGAAAGAGTGAGAGAGAAAGGTAGAGAGAGGAGTGGTAGAGTAGAGGAGAGCGAACCAATCCCCATGAGCCCCCAGCTACCTGCCTGTGCCTCTCCTCTCTCCAAATGTTTATTTTGGAGCAGACTGGTGGCCAACTGGTTGCAATTGACCCTGCACCAGGACGAGTTAGAGAGAGAACATGAGCCTTCCCCTTCTGGGAACAAGATGGAGGAAAACCACACACGTCCACAGGCTAGCCCTCACACACACACACACACACACACGCACATGCATACACACACATGCACGCAAGCGGACACATGCATACACACACAGACACGCACACAAATGCACACATGCATAAACACACACACACACACACGTAAAAGCACAAATGCATAAACGCACACACACACACACATGCATAGAAACACACACAGACACATGCTCTCTCTGCTCCTTTCACTCACTCACTCACACACACATACGCACACCACATGCCCGCAGATAAAGTATGTTATAAACACAAAGGAAAAGGAAAGCCCTCACTTTGTTTCAGTGTTCTTCATCAGACGACTAACGACAACTGAAGCGAGCTGCTCATAAATCAGCGCCCGACGCCAGGACTCAGCAGTCAGACTGCAGGCTACGCAGGCCCACCTGCCACAGGTGTTAGCGCTCAAGCTAGAAGAGTTTCACCCCCCTTCCACACACACACACACACACACACACACACACACACACACACACACACACACACACACACACACACACACACACACACACACACACACACACACACACACATCATTGAACAAGCTGCCCATCCAGCCTCTAGTGGGGGAGGTGGGGTAGGGAGGTTGGTGGTGGTGGTATTGGAAATGGTATTGGAATGAGGATGGTGGTGGTTGAGGTAGTTGTGATGGTGGAGATGGTGGTGGTGGTTGTGGTAGTTGTGATGGTGGAGGTTGTGGTGGTGGTGGTGGTGGTGGTTGAGGTAGTTGTCATGGTGGAGGTGGTGTTGGTAGGAGTGATGTTGGGGATGGTGTTGGTGGTGAAGGTGGACTGAAGATGTTGGTGGTGGAGGTGGTTGTGATGGTGATGATGACAGTGTGGATCATGGTAGTCATGGCAATGGTGGTGGTAATGATTTTGGTAATAACGGTGGTATTGGCAGTGGTGTGGTTTGTATTGGCGGTGGTAATGGTGTGGTGTGGTTGGTATTGTTGGTGGTAGTGGTGTGGTTGGTATTGGTGGTGGTAATGGTGCGGTTTGGTTGGTATCAGCGGCGGTAGTGGTGTGGTTTGTATCGGCGGCGGTAGTGGTGTGGTTGGTATCGGCGGCGGTAGTGGTGTGGTTGGTATCGGCGGCGGTAGTGGTGTGGTTGGTATCGGCGGCGGTAGTGGTGTGGTTGGTATCGGTGGCGGTAGTGGTGTGGTTGGTATCGGCGGCGGTAGTGGTGTGGTTGGTATCGGCGGTGGTAGTGGTGTGGTTGTTATCGGCGATGGTAGTGGTGTGGTTGGTATCGGCGGCGGTAGTGGTGTGGTTGGTATCGGTGGTGGTAGTGGTGTGGTTGGTATTGGCGGTGGTAGTGGTGTGGTTGGTATCGGCGGCGGTAGTGGTGTGGTTGGTATCGGTGGTGGTAGTGGTGTGGTTGGTATCGGCGGTGGTAGTGGTGTGGTTGGTATCGGTGGCGGTAGTGGTGTGGTTGGTATCGGCGGCGGTAGTGGTGTGGTTGGTATCGGCGGTTGTGCGGGCCCTGCTGGCTGCTTAGACTAAATACAGGCCAGGTAATCCTCCTAAGCGGCTCCATATGAGTACTACACGCCGGGTACGAGTAGGGCGTCCGGGGGGGGTCTGTGGGGGGGGGGGGGGGGTGGAACTCATTTTGAGGGGAAAACATGACCAGGGTTCCATAATGGATTCCGTGTTCCGCCGAGCGGCGCGGTGGCGCGAGGACCCTCAATCTCCCGGCGAATATCGATGACAGAACGCGCTTATGATGAAAAATGTCCCGGAAAATGTAAATGAGGGTTGGGGGTCGGGGTGGGGGGGGGGGGGGGGGGGTGGTTGGTGAAATGAAACGATCACTGTGTGCGAGTGAACGGGCCGCGCACGTCGGTGTATTTGTGTGTATGTGTGTGTGTGTGTGTGTGTGTGTGTGTGTATGTGTGTATACACGCAGACGGTTGGCGTGCCGTGAGATGATGAGGAGGACGGAAAGAGGGAGAAAAAAAAAAAAAAACGTTAAAAAAAATGCATATAGCCACCCACCGGCCCTGTTGATCACACAAGCCCCCCAGTGTAGATATCATTCATCAATAAAAAAAAACCCCTTCAAAATAAACACAAGAGCATAACCATTTCCCCGGTCTTCCATACCATACATACATGAACCCCCCCCCCCCCCCCCAACCCATCCAGCATACACCTGAAGCGCGCGCGTGTGTGTGTGTGTGGGAGGGAGGGCATGGGGAGGGGTGAGGCGTGTGTGTTTGTGTGTGTGTTTGACTGCAGGCCATATCATTTGTCTCACTTGTCACACAATGCACAAACACAAATTACTGCGGATGTGACCGCCCCTCCCCTCCACCAAATCAGGGCCACACTAGGAGCCATCGGGGGACGACGGAGCCCGGGGTCCCAGAATGTTAAGTTTGAGCTGGGACCCCTGTCTAGGGCCCCTGTCTAGTCTGGGTTAGCATTACTTAGTCTGGCTGGTAACCTGTTTCTGGTCTGATTGGCAGCTCGGGTTGTGGCTTAATGACCGCTAAAGCGAGCGAGCGAGAGCGAGAGAGAGAGAGAGAGAGAATGACAGATGCAGATGAGAGCCTAACTGAAATAGTTAGAAATATTAAAACCTAATTATTTTTTGTAAATTATCATCTTAAAATTTAGAAATATGAAAAACAATGTCATTACCATGTTTAGTTGTATAACATTTTTTTCTTATGTATCATTGTTATATTATTTTTTTTTAATTACGATTCATAGTTAGTTTTTTTATATCCTTAAAATACAGAGTTTGCAAAACTATTCTAGAATGAATAATTTGTATTCACATACAGTATGTAAATAAATATTCTAAAAATAAAATAATAAAATTAATGCAATATGCATACTGAAACATTTACTGAAATTACCACAACAACAATAAAAAAACTACAGTAATATAATTAGATTCAACAGTTCAACCCACTGTACCTGAAAGAGCTACTGGACAGCTGTGTGTGTGTGTGTGTGCGTGCGTGCATATGTGTGAGGTGAACCACACAGGTAGTCTGGGCTAGACATTAACACTGACCACCGTTTACTCATCTAACCACAGTGTGTCCCATAGGGAGACCTCATCTCACACACACACATATATATATATACTATACATACACTGTTAATTCTCTCTCTCTCTCTCTCTCTCTCTCTCTCTCTCTCTCTCTCTCTCTGGTGGGCTAACAGAGGATGGGGGGTCTTATCTGGACAGGCGATCTCCAAGACAAAATAAGTCATATCAGAGGGAGAGGTGTGTTTAAATACGGCCATAATTGCTGCAATCATTTCCCTCTGTCTTTTCACCCCGCCTCCTCCCTCCCTCCCTCTCTCCCCCTACTCCTTCTCTCTCTAGGTGCCCCCCCCCCCCCTACTTCCTCCTTCTCCCCCCCACTTCTTTTTTTTTTCTTCATCCACTTTCTCCACGTCCTCCCCACCCTGATCCCCACCCATCGCTCTCAGCCTTCCCAGCATCACCCCTAGCCCCCTCTCCCCCCCTACCCCCAGTTCCTGAGCCGTTTCCTCCCCTGGTCTCCGAGCCTAATCCTGGTTCGCGGTGTGGGGGCTCGGTTGCATGACAAGAAATGTTTCCCTTTGCAAGAGGCTACTTCCTCCTCCTCCACCTCCTCTTCGTGCAGTTTTAGCCCTAATTGAAACGTTTCCTATTCAGCTCAATCAGAGGGGTGGAGGTGGGGGTGGGGGTTGGGCGGGGGGCAATTACCTAATTATTCGCTTATGCCTAAATTCGACCCTATGAGAGACATGGAGAGCTCGACAGAGAGAGAGAGAGAGAGGGGCTAAGAGGAGAAAGAGTGGATAACAAGAGTCAAATAGAGAGAGAGAGAGAGAGAGAGAGAGAAAAAGAAACATTTGGAGTATGTTTTCGGGGGGGAAGCTGGGAAGTGGGAACGAAATTTCACAGGAATGTAGGATGAAAAAACTAGAATAAATAAAGAACAAATTAGCACACTGCAATGTACGTTTTCAACACGGGGGTCGCTTTCCTTTCGTATGCAATACACTGTATAAAACAAATAAGCGGCAGGCATGTGAAGACCATTCCACCTGCTTTGAAAGCCACTGAAAATGTGTGGTACCGCTCTTCTAGTGAGTGGGACTCTCGTTTCTTCATTGTTTAAAGTGTAACTTGTGTTGTTGTGGCAATGCTTCTCAGGTAAAAGCAAAATGGTTGTATTCAAAAGTTTATAGGAAAACGGGAAATGAGCAGAACGAGAGGAAGAGAGTAAGAGAGATGAGAAAGAGAAGGATAGCAAGAAAGAGAGGGATAGAGAGAGAGAGACAGAGACACACACAGAAATGGAGACAATAATAGAGAGAGTGAGAGAGAGAGAAGAAAAGAGGAAGATAGCAAGGGGATGGAGAGAGATAAAACGTGAGAGATAGGCAGGGGGAGAGGAATAGTGAGAGAGACAGAGAGCGTGAGAGAGGATAGGAGGAGAGAGGTAGTGATGGAGAGAGATGCTAAGAAAAAGAGAGACAGGATGGAGAAAGGGTGAAGGAGAGAAAGCAAGGAGACAGGAGGGAGACATTAAAGTAGGAATGTTACGTCCTTGGCTCAGCTAGCCCTTCGACACTTTTAATAATGAGACAGGTGATAAAACACACTGGCATGAGTAGCCTCACACACACACACACACACACACACGCAACAACACACACACACACTTGCATACAACACAAAACACATACACACACCCCGTGCATCAACACACACACACACACACACACACACACACTTGCGCGCATCAACACACACACTTACTTACATCAACACACCCACACACACACACACACACTTTCAGGTCCTCTCGACATTAAAACAGATTGCCGCTGTCACATCGCAGACCATAATAAACAAAATTTAAAAGGTCATTTAAAGATGGAGCATGTTAAAAAGCAATCAGTACATCGTTAAACAGATCAATCTTGCGCTAAGGCTAAGCAAAGCTTTACTTGTGAATCATTTATTTCACAGGATGCTTCGATGGATGGGGTAAATATATCAGTACCTGAGAGAGAGAGAGAGAGAGAGAGAGAGAGAGAGAGAGAGAGAGAGAGAGAGAGAGAGAGAGAGAGAGAGAGAGAGAGATTATGCGTGTATTCTCTGATTCACAAACTCTGGCATTAGTGTTTTCCCTCTCGTCTCCATAATCTGCAGCCTCAACAAGTGTGTTTGCCTGGGTTCTTAAATCAATCAATTAAATGTATGGATACATCAGCGAGTAGCACACACACACACACACACACACACACACACACACACAACCAAGTCATATTTCACCCTCCATGTGCACCACTGTTGTCTAAACACGAGAGGAGCGGGACCCTGGGTGAGGCCAAATGGAAAGCTGTTCAAACACACACACGCACACACACACACACACATACACACACACCCAAACACACACACACACACACATAGCCATTAATACATTCAGACACACACACACACACATGAATATTATCACACACACAGACACACACACAGATGCACAAAAAACACCTATACACACACATGCTTGCACATGCTATGCAAACACGTGTGCATGCATACCACCAGTCACACACATCCACGATGCATATTCTTACATACAAATGCAAATTAAAGAAAACACACATCAATATTCACACACACGCACAGAGATGGACACACACAGACAGACAAACACACACGCACACACATATATGGACACAGAGAGACAAATACACACAGACAAACACACACACACACACACACACACACACACACAAACACACACATGACGGCAGCAGGGCCTGGCGTGAGCTCATGGAAAGAGGTTATAATGCTGCCTTTCACCAGGGAAACCAGAGGAGGATCACAGACCCACTCTCCCTCTGTCACACACACACACATGTATCCACAACACACCCACACACACACACACATGTATCCACAACACACCCACGCACGCACACACACAAACACACAAAGACTAGTATGCGCACACACACACACAGTGGCTTCCATGGTCCAGAGAGAGAGCGAAAGAGAGCGAGAGAGAGCGAGAGAAACTGATGCTCACTCTCTCACAGCCTGGGTGGGCTGGTCAGCACTGGACCTAGCTGGCCAGCGCATCTGGGAGTTCTGCTAAAGCGCTTAACACACGCGCACACAACACACACACACATGCACACGCGCACACACACAGATGTAACCTTTTCCCTTTTAACTGTTTTCGCTACTTCAATAGTGACTAATAGTCTTCCACTGCCCTCCTCTCCTCCTGTGCCTCCTAACCCCCTCGGTGTAAAAACACAACACACACACCGGGAGCACCTCGAGGAGCCCATCGAGGAGCAACGCACGCAGACACAGCAATTAGCAGGTCCCTGCCTGGAGAGGTCAGGGTCCCTTCCTCTGGTATCTGACCCTGGATATAGTCTCAGCGTTATTACAAAAACAGCCGCCCTGACCAATACCATTACAGCCGTAATCTTATCGGTTAATCTTAACAGTATGGAGACAATAAGAGACCGTAGAAGACATTGAAGACAGTAGAAGTGCATAGAAGAAAGTAGGAAACATCGGCAGACAGTTAAAAACAGTAGAAGACAATAGAAGACAGTAGAAGAGCATAGAATTCAGTAGGAAACATCAGCAGACTGTTAGAAACAGTAGAAGGCAACAGAAGACAGCAGGAGACAGAATACAAGGGGAGACAGTTTAAAAACGAGGGATGATCTCGACGGAGGAGTGCCTAGTTAGTGACCAGGTGGTCCTCCCTCCCTCCATCCGCCCCCCCCCACCCACCGGGTCCCTCGGCGGGAGCGATGTGGGCCGAACCTGAAACCCGTGTAAATGTGCTCAGCAGAGCGGGCCCTGATTGGAACGGCCACGTACGATTAAACATAATTGCCAAGAAAGGTTTTTTTTTTTTTTGCCAAATGCCTCGGTGGTTTAGAGGTAGAAAAAAAAGAAGAAATGACAGGAAGGATTTAAGAGCAATTCACTGCCCGCCCGCCCGCCCGCCCGCCCCCCTGCCCCCCTCCCTCCCTCCCTCCCTCCCTCCCTCCCTGAGAAAACAGGGAAAAGGGCTTGGGGTGGGTCGGAGCGGAGGGAGGTGTATTTTGTCATGTGCAATATAGCGAGTTGTTGGCATATGAGAGAGGGAGAGAGAGTGCATCCAGGTACAAAAAGGAAAGGCCAGGTATAAAAGAAAGGTCAAAGGAATAAAGAGAGCGAGATGGACAATGACAGGCAGACAGAGGAGGAAAGAAAGAATATGCCAAGAAAGAGAGTAAAGCATGAAAGTAAGAGGGAGAGAAATAGAGAGAGATAGCAGGAGACAGAGTGTGAGAAAGTGTGCTAGAGAGAGAGTGAGAGGGTAATGATACAGTAATATGAGAGGGAGAGGGGAAGCATGAGCGAGAGGGTAAGAGAGAGAGAGCAAGAGCGAGATCGAGAGAAAGAGCTAGGGTGCGCGAGAGCGAGAGAGAGAAGCCAGGTGAAGAAATGCTCTGATTTCTGGGACTGGTGGTTCTTACATGCACCCAGGGGTGCGCACGTGGCTGGTTCTTACGTGTACCCAGGAGGCCGAGGCCCACTCTAGTGGAGGCCAGGGGTTGGAGGTTGGTTGGTTGGGTGGGGGGGGGGGGGGGGGTGCAAGCGGCCGTCAGCAGCAGATGATGGATGGGGGTCTGAAGGCTTAAGTCAACAGACCATGAGCACGTCCTGGACCCTCCACCCACACACCCACCCACCCCAGCACCCAGCCAGAGGCTCAGGTGCTGCAGAACGGACCCACGAGACCCACCCCCCCACCCCCCACCCCCAGCCCATTATCTTATCAAAGCCACACACACACTACAAGCCCAGCTGGAGAATAACACTGCTGCTTAGCCCTGCATGCGCGCACGTGCGTGCGTGCGTGTGTGTGTAAGCAAGAGTGTGTGTGTGTGTGTGTGTGTGGTGAAGGGGATCATGGTGGTGGTCAGGATGGAGGGGGGGTGTGATGGTGGTGTATTTCAAGGGTGCAAATGCTCTATGTAAGGTTAAACTGTGTGTGTGTGTGTGTGTGTGTGTGTGTGTGTGTGTGTGTGTGTGTGTGTGTGTGTGTGTGTGTGTGTGTGTGTGTGACGCATGTGGGTGGTGAAGGGGATCACGGTTGTGGTGGTGAGGGTGGGGTGGGGGGTGGGGGGGGGTGGTATTTCCAGGGTGCAAATGCTCTGTGAAAGGTTAAACTGTGTGTGTGTGTTTGGGGGACGGGAGGGAGGGGCGGGTGTAAAAAAGACGTATTGGAAGCAAATCGTGCGTGTGTGCACGTATCTCTGTGCATGTGTGTGCATGTATAGGTGCATGTGTGTCCGTTTGTGCGTGTGCGTGTGTGTATGTGTGTGCATTCCTCCATTAGAGAGTGCTAGGGAGGATTAGGAGGGTTCTGGGTCACATGTTCTGGGGGCAGATGTCGCCGGCCAAATTGATCTTCCGACCGTTCCACTTCAACACCTCGTCAGCCAACACGACCGCACTAACCCCACCCCCAGAAACACACACACAACTCCATACACACACGCAGACTCCCTCTCCCTCTCTCTCTCCCTCTCCCCCTCTCTCTCTCTCTCTCTCTCTCTCTCTCTCTCTGTGGGTAGATAAGACTTGTTCTTGCATATTCGAATGTTTCGAGTGTCAAGTGTATCTGTTCATTACAGAGAGGAAGTGACAAAAGTACGACAAAAGTTGTTTTATATTCACAATTTAACTGATTTTGTTAACTCGTTCTTACCAAAGCAACTGGTCACAATGTACATATTTCGGGATTTTAGGATTCTGTGCTTCAAAAATGTACTCAAAATTCAAAAAAAGAAAAAAGAAAAAAGGTTCCCATCACCAAATGGATGGTTCATTGATTTTAGCTTAACGGATAGAGCTAAAAATAACAAAATACATCTTTTGACAAACAAACAACGCCAAAAAACCCCTTTAATGCGATCTTAACTCCCGTCAAAACGTCTGGTATCTCCAAGCGCAACACAATCAAACCCAGATGTGCCGCAGAGTCCGTCACATACGTTGAAGCCCGGCAGCACGCTTCAGTGGCGACATGGAAGAGGCGACAGCGGGCGAGCGTGTGTTTAAACAAGGTGAAATTCAATTGAGAGCGCAAGAGAGACAAGAGGGTTTTGAAATGGGGCCCTTGTGTGCTTTGCAAATGTGATATTTGAATGGCACTGGATATGCATACAACCAAGTTCAAATGCCTCTCTTCTTCTACCTCTCTTCACCTCCGACCCCCCCCCCCCCTACTTTCCCCTCAACATACAGGGAGAGAGGGAGAGAGAGAAAGAGAGAGTGACAGAGAGCAAGAGAGAGTGACAGAGAGAGGGCGGGAGAGAGGAAGAGCGAGAGAGGGAGGGAGAGAGCGAGAGAGAGATCTTGTGGTTTCGGCCATTTTCATCAGTGTGTTTGTCTTCCACTCTAAATGAATGGCAGATGCTGCAAGGTACTACCAACACACACACACACACACACTTCAGATTTCTCCCTGTGATACAATATTGGGCCAATCTGGGTGTGATTAGCAGGCTGGGGGGGAGGGAGGAGGGCTGGGGGGGAGGAGGGGGAGATAAGCTCCAGGCCGGAAGAACATGGAGAACAAGTGAGGACCCCAACAACCTACATGGAGCCATGTCACTGTGTATGTGTGTGTGTGTGTGTCAGTCTCAGACATATGTGTGTGTGGCCTGAAAATGTTATGATGGGAGCTGTGTGTGTGTGTGTGTCAGCATGTCTCTGTGAGCGTGAAGCGTGTGTGTGTGTGTGTGTGCGTGTGTATGTGTATGTGTGTGTATGTGTGTAGCGTGTGACTCCTTACAGGCCCTGGGCTGAGACGGGACCTCCATCACTAAACAAACATCAGAGGAAGCAATCACAGCATCATCAGATCACATGACTCAGCAACAGCAGCCTGGGGTGACACGGCAACACACACAGACACACACACACACACACACACGCACACAAACATCTACACACACACACACACACACACACACACACTCAGGATGGTGCCCTCAGATCCTGTCTGGCACAGCTAAACGGAGACGTGATGGTACAACAAAGACAACCGCTCTTCCTCCCCTGCCCCCCTGTGGGTCATCAGTTTCCTCATCATCATCATCACCCCCCCCCCAGCTGCAGGCTGTGGCTCCTGATTGCGTCTGATTTGGGTTAAGTGATTATTATTACCATGCTGCGGTATGGGACGCCACCACAGCCTGGAAATGCCACAGGACTGAGACCTCTGTCTACTCACGCACACACACACACACACACACACACACACACACACACACACACACACACACACACACACACACACACACACACACACACACATGGAAGCTCATACGCACATGGATGACACACACAATTACGCAGTCACACACACAAGCTCGGACACATGGATAGCACAAATCGATACACACTCACAGGAGCGGCCCGATCCAGAACACACATAGTGATGACGCAGAGTCAAAGGGCCTTTCACTGCGTGTGTGTGTGTGTGTATGTGTCCTTGCAGCGGTGCAGGGGAAACCCTGTGCACACTGTGCTATCCCGCTGTTCCCCTCGCCTTACGTCCAGACAGCAGATGTGTAATAAAGTCTTTTGTTTATCAGAATTGCCGACTTTTTAACAAAATTTGTGACTGTGGCTTAATAGTGGAGATCGTGTATCAAGCGCACACACCAACCCCTCGTTTGGCGTGTCGGCTGGCCTAGTTACGAAACCCTATTTGAATTATAGTCTCTTCCACCGGCTGAAAACACAGAAGCCAAGCTAAACACTCCACTGGATAGAGGCTAAGTACATTTCCGAGAAATAACGAATGAATAATGAATAATGAAATAATTGGCGTGGGTCTTTAAGAGATTTCCCAAAATAAATAAATGAATCAATAAAATAAACTTTTTTTTTTTTTAAGAAATGCAAGGTTTTTTTTCGAAAATATATTTATTTTATATTTTTGCTAGCCACGGTTGCTCTTAAAACATACAGCAAAAAACACTGCCAAATACAAAATACATTCTCGTTGGCATGCTTACAACTTACAAGTACTACATAACTGGTACAACATCCATGAAACATAACCGCCCCCCCCCCATCCTCCCATTTCCTATTTCAAGCAATCAAAAAACAAAACCGCCTTGCCGTTAAGATCACAAAAACAAATTCCCTATCTGCTCCATTTAATCCAAACCAGGATTCCCATTCTCAATTCCAGCAGCCATATCAGATGATCTCTCATGGTAGTGGTTATGAATTCAAGGTGTGCAGCATCAGAGACAAAGACAGAGACAGACAGAGACAGAGATTTCCAGCTGTTGACCAGAGCCTATCCTCCTCCTCCTCCTCCCTTCCACACACAGTGGGAGCACATTCAGTCCATCCAGCGTCCCGCTAGGCTACAGCAGCAGCTTGCAAGAGATGCAGGTCCAGCTCAGTCGGAACAGTACAGAGAGAACCAGAGACCGAACCGGAGTCTGGGGCCAAGACACACACAGACCTCAGCAGCCTAATCTAAAACATGCTGCCGTTGTTTTAACATGCAGCTTCAGACTGGACAAGCACAAGCACACCTGCTTCATTTGCTCGTTTTATTCATTAATTTATTTAAATGTAATTTAATTATGTTAATTTATGTTTGGGAGAGCTTGTGGGACAAGGTTTTATTTTTACATGAGGTTGACAGTGAACTGTAAACAGCATTACTTTCAGTTGGCTTCTAGACGAATGTCATTGCAACATTTATCGGCGATATTTAGAGAAGCGCATCCTTTAATACGATATAAAATAACAAGACTTAAATGAAAGCTAATAAAATAAGTGAAATCCTGAAACGATGCGTTACGTACAGCGTTACGGCGTACAGGGAGACAAAACCCAAACATTCGACCGACGCTTGCATCTCTCCCCTCTACAGCCGTGTCATGTTTATTTGTACATAGCCCTTAACACAATGACAACAAGCCTCCATGGGGGCTTCAGGGGCCCACACTAGACGCTAACCCTTGGCTCTCAGGGGGGCAATGAGGGCTCCCCAGAGGTAGGAAACCTTGAGAAGCAACACACAGAGCAGGAAGCCCCCCCATTCCAGGGATGCCTGGGGAGCAGTAGGTGACCCTGGGCGGACGTCAAATAATATCAAATGTCAAAATAAGCGAATGGTGAGTCTAAAAACAGCTCCATTAAGGCAAAAGAAACAAGAACACGACATGATGTCAAAGTTCCCCCCAAAGTAATAATAAATTAGAAGATGATGATAATATTATAGGCAAAACAATTGTACTATGTATATGAAATGTATTATTTAGGAAGTCAGGAATTAACCCGGGTTTAAGTTCAAGTTAAAATCTAAAACAATCTATTCCATGCAATTTGCTTTAAACATGGTGGGCCCTTCCTCCCTAATCATGACCGCCGTATGGAGAAGTGGTGTGAAATATTTTGACAAGGATTTTGGCTGCTTTTAATCACTGGAAAAATAGGAGTGAGTGAGGGACAGAGAGAGAGAGAGCATGTATGAAAACTGAAAAGCGATGGTGTAAGGTGTGTGCAGACTCCTCAGAGCTGCCAACCTCTCACCGCCCATGAAGTAGTAATACCCAATTAAGCGTTTTTAAAAGCGGAGGATGGAAGGGGAAAAGTGCTGGATGCGCTCATGTTTAAAGATGTGTTATTATTTTATAAGCAATTGTAAACACTCAGTGAAGGCAGAGTGTGTGTGTGTGTGTGTGTGTGTGTTTTTTAATATACTGTAGTAGGTTATCCGCCCATTTAACTGGATTTCTAGGTGGTTGTGGCTCTTGGGTATCTGTGATTATTTTGCCGAAAGGAAAGACTTAGGATAATCCTGCTGGCATGGAATAGCATTTAGGGCAATATCCCACTGCAGAAACTTAAATGCTTGAATTAAGGTTTTGATCTTTATATTTGAAGGAAACTACGCAAATACACAGTGCTGTTCAAGATTCAGAAAGTAAATGTCTATCCTATATAAATTTAACCACACATTTGGTGTGCTGCAGTTTTATGGAATAGGAAGTACTACACTAAATGTGTGTTGAAATGGAAAAGTTTACAAGACGATGTCATGGTGAGCCATTGCTGAGTTAACATGGGAACAATAGCAAAAGTTAGGAAAAGAGAAACAGCAAAAAAAATGAATTCAAAATGAGCGACATAAAATTATAACATAAAACTGAATAAAAACTGCATTACAACAATCATTCACATATTTTGATGGCGACTATTGATTGTCCAGGGAAAAACGCACACTTGCTCCACCAGACTGATTTTGCTGACTTTCCATATCTCATGTTTAGGCGGAATCCATCTTTTTCTCCCTCTCTTGTTCTCTCAGCGTGGAATAAACCTCAAATTTATTGCTCATCTGCAGACGCTGGCATCCAGCACAGTATTCCCAGCAGCCCATCATGCTAGCAGCGTGGGCCTCAGGAGCAGCCCACCACATAACACACTGTTATCCAAACAGGGGCAGTGGGGTGGGAAAACATTAGCCGCCAAACTCTGTGTTTATGTGTGTGTGAGAATATGCGTTTTTGTGCGTTTCGGGGACCTGTGGGGTGGGGACCTCTGGACCACCAGGGCTCCCAACCCCCCCCACCCCACCCCGGCGTATTTACTTAAACTTTCACGGCTTGGCTGAAGTACCGACAGGGTCATCTTTGACCCCCTGGTAGCCGTTCTCGGTCTCTGGACGGCATGTGTCGGAAAAATGCGGTGCTGTTCTGCAGCCTGACCGCCTGACGGCCATGCGCATCCCAGACGGGGTGCCCAAACTCACACGTGCACGTCTCCAAACACACACACACGCACGCACACACACACAGCGCCAGGAGTACATGTAAGGACACCAGGGTCATGCTCCCTGTATTTTGTCTTTGTGTGTATTTCTTAAAATATACCCATCCTGAATCAGATTACTTAATTAAAGGGAAAACATCTGAGCATGCATAGGACTGAACTCCACCCCCTGTAGTGTCTCTTGATCTCCGTCTCTAACACACACACACACACACACACACACACGTACACATACACATACAGTGTGCTTCATGTGGGAACTGTGACCAAAATCCCTGTGTTTTAGCTATGATTGCGCTGGATTGGTCCGTGTGACCCTGAGTGAAGGTCAGCTAGGAATGTCCGGAAGATCAGGTCCTCACAAGGCAATTATGAAATCATGCACACATATGGGATGATGTCCCAGTAGACATGGCTTGAAATAGGAATAGAAGACGCTTAAGCCATTTTTGTTTTCATAACACACATTTTTATAATATCAATTATAAATGATAAATTATATATATATATAAAGTGGTTGCATTACACTAAGAGAAAGAAGGACAAGAGAAAGAAAGACAAGAGAAGCAAACTCTCTCAGGTCGGGAGATCTCAGTCAGGGTGTCTGAAGGGCGGCCATGGGCTGGCTGTAATGCGGGCATCTGGACATGGCCTACGGCTGAGGCCAGGCTGCTGCCCTGGCCTGGGACCAGGGGGCGGATTCACCAAAGTATCTTCAGATAATTCTTCAGAAGTTTCCTATGAAGAAATTCTACGAAGTTCCTCAGAATGTCCTTTACTGCAACTCCTCAATATTTTACTGAGAACCGCTCATTTTCTTACGAACTTCTTACATTTATTTCTTAGTAAGTTATTTTACTTCTTTTTTTTTTAAGTAGTCTCACTTTTAGGCCATGTGTGTGAATAAGTGAAAATCAATCAAGTGACAAACTGTATATTTAGAACAGTGTGTAGTAGCCTAGACCTAGAAAGGTTTTTCTATAGTATAATAATAATAATAATAATAATATCACGCACATTTTTAATCAGAGAGTAGCAACACCTTACAATGAGATGAAACAAATATTGGAAATAGAAGTGATTAAAACTATATAAATCGATATTACTTTTTCATAAGAAATTATCTAAGAAGAGGGATACAAACATTGTTAAGATGTCTTTTGGTGAATAGCAGTTTCTCTTAACTTTCTTCGCAAGTCCAATCTTAAGAAAGAAACAGCAGTTACGAAGATTTTTGTTCTTAAGATACTTTTGTGAATCTGCCCCCAGGAGCGCGGTATAGCTCCCCATCCAGCTCTGGGCCCGGGACCAGAAAGACTGCATGTTGTTCTATGTCACCCTCTGATTCCTCCCACTGCCCATCACACCACTAAACGCTGGAAGTGGTGGTGGTGGGGGTGGGGGGGTGTGATTTTGGATCTAAAATATGGTCCCTCCGCTCACATTTAGAGGAACCACCACTGTGTTGGTGTGTGTGTGTGTGTGTGTGTGTGTGTGTGTGTGTGTGTGTGTGTGTGTGTGTGTGTGTGTGTGTGTGTGTGTGTGCGTGTGTCCACTCATCCATGCCATACCTCAATTTAGCACAGTCTAATAGAGGTCCTGTACTTGGTCCTGACATTCTCTAGCTCTGTCTGTCTCTGTCTCTCTCTGTCTCTCTCCCTCTCTCACTCCCTGTCTCTCACTCTCTGGCTGTGGAAAATGGTGGTTTTATGACCCATGCTCCCTACCGTCTAGTAAAAATCACACCGGACTGCTCTCCAGCCCTGGCTGCATCGTCAGCCAGACCTCCAATGAAAACAAAAGGAGTATGAGGAGACAAAACCAAGCAAACAAAGAGCTAAAGTCGTTGCCTCTCTCTCTCTCTCTCTCTCTCTCTCTCTCTCTCTCTCTCTCTCTCTCTCTCTCTCTCTCTCTCTCTCTCTCTCTCTCTCTCTCTCTCCTCTCTCTCTCTCTCTCTCTCTCTCTCTCTCTCTCTCTCTCTCTCTCTCTCTCTCTCTCTGCAATGCTTCCAGGTCCCCTCCAAACATGTTCATCATCCTTTCCCTTACCCAACTTCCAAAGCTACCTTTCCTCATCACACATACTGTACAACTCTGCAGAGGGGGAGGAGGGGAGGGGGAGAAACCGAGAGAGAGAGCGAGAGAGAGAAAAAGAGAGAGAGTCACTCCTCCAACATGTTCAGTAGGCTTATCAAACCTGGCAATCTTCCGGAGAGATCAGTGTAGGCACTTTTGGAAAGGGAGGGAGGGGAGGGGGATGATGAGGGAGGATAGGGGTCTCCTAGGATGAAAACCAACAACCAACTGGGTGGGCAAGAGGGGGGGGGGGGTGGCACAGCAACGTGATGTTCATCATTACCCAAAGGAATGGCGGCCTGGCTAGCTCTGCCTACACCCTAATTGGGATTGTCAAACTCTATTGAATTAGGCACTTAGGAGAGAGAGAGAGAGAGAGAGAGAGAGAGAGAGAGAGAGAGAGAGAGAGAGAGACAGAGAGACAGACAGAGACAGACAGAGACAGAGACAGACAGAGAAAGAAAGAGAGAGCGAGAGAGAGACAGACAGAGAAAGAGAGAGACAGAGAGACACAGAACGAGAGCGAGGTGCATCTCCCTGCTCAGGTTGTTTAGAGGATGAAGAGCACACAAAAGCGTCCTCTGGGGTCCTGCGGTCTGCATGCGTGGAGCGCGGGGAGACGCGCCACATCGTGTGTATGCTCCAAGTGCCACGTCGCATTAGACCACAACAAGGGCTGAGGGGAGACAGACGGGGGGCCCACACCCACCAACGGAGAGACATCTGTATTCTCCTGTACTCACAAGTACCCGGTAACAAGGGTGATTTGCACGGCTAAATCAAAACCAAGTGTCGGTGACATTGAAGTTCGGTGCATATGTAATATGATGGGGATTTCACATGTAACTCCCGAGGCAGGCTGTTTAGTTCTCTGGGAGGCTATCGCATTGTTTCGTGTGGCGCGGACGCTTTGTTGAACCCGGTAAGGTGGCGTACTCGCTGCGTAATGCGCAGCAGATGTGGCCATTTTTCATATGACACGTCTGCTTGTAAGGTCGTCGCGTTACCATTCCCCCTTATCCACTATCTACTTTCTAAATTCACTCTTCAGCCGTTACGACATCTGTTCACAACGGCTTTGATCGCAAAAGATAGCGCTTTCATCTGCCACAGCCATGTGTCTATTCTCTAGGAGCACACCCCATGCGTTGCGCTAGCCATGCTAATACCTCGATAGCAACAGGGGGATAACAAACGCTAGACGTGGATGCACTTCAGCGATGGCTACCAGAGAGTGGAGACGTGGCTGCCAGGCCAGGTCCATTACTCATGTGGCTGGATGGTAAATCGTGGCAGTGCACCGCAACGTAAGCAGGACCCGATGTGGGGCCGCTGGCGGGCCCTTCTCACTGCCTGTGGTGAGCCTATCTAACACAGTCTGAAGGATTTATCTGCTGCTGCCATCAGACCCACAGCAGACCTGACTAAACAAAGCTTATCGTTCTCCTATATGCAATCCCCGCGCCCACGTCGCTGCCAGAGAAGAATTGAAAAAAAGGGGGGAGAAAAAGAAAGAAATGCTCAGGAGAAAAGAAGGATGATCTGGAAGATGATCGGCGAGGAGGGATCAGCCAATCACAGGAGTCGGTGGGGCAAGAACGAGTCGCGAGAGGCGGGGAAACGCCTCGACGAACATTACATCGCCGCCTCTTTTACGCTTCGCTCCAAAAAAGAAAGTTCCCCTCTATCCCCTCCTCTTTCTCAGACTTCTCCTCCTTCACCTCCTCCATGCGAAGCCCCCCCCCCCCCCCCCCCCCCTCCACACCTCCACCTCGCCACCCCCCCACCCTGAGCTCCAGCCCCCCCCATCCCTCGCTCCCCTCCACAGGCTCCGTTGCTCCGAGGGAGATCCTATCGTCTCTCCCTCTCCCACAGACGAGATTTCTTGGGTGACTTCAAAGCGTGTTCGCTAAGTGTTTAGAAGAATGAGATGGAAACAGGAAAATAATGTTCTGATTTCTGTAAACTCTGAGACATCTGCTTCTGCTTAGGGCCCGGTGCGGTGTGAAGCTGACGGGGCTCCTTACTGCGTTCACTTCGCTCTTGGTACCGCGCTCTCTCTCTCTCTCTCTCGTTTTCCCACTGTCGGCACCTCAATCGCGGCGTAAGGCGGCCCAAGCAAAAGGGGAAAGGAAAGAAAGAAAGAAAGACAGAAAGCCTCTGCCCCCTCGTTCCAGCGTCCACCCGCCCCGCCCGCTATTGCAGCGCAATGACATTAAAAGGAAATCCTTTTAATACCGAGAGCTTATTTTTTATGGGAGCATTTTAAAGCTTCCCAATCCATTATCGTTTGCAGCCATGTCACAGGCCATTTGGGAAGCAGGTGAGGACCCGGCCCACAAGAAAGGCAATCCTTTAACCCTCTAAGAACCGATTTCCTTCCTCCTCTTCCGCTGTCGTCGACCTCGTCCTCCTTCACCTTTAAAGAGGTTGTTTTTTTGTTTTTTTAGAGGATATAGACGATGGGTTTCCTCAGAGTTTGGGTCGGTGGGTGGGTTGTAATGGTGGTGGGGCCAAACCAGGAATAAGGAACCAGGGGCCCAGGCCCCAGCCAGTGTCCCAGTAGGCTCTTGAGTAATGTGGCTGGCACCACATAAGCATACACACAGACGAACGCTAGCTTCTCTCATGTATACAAAAGATGACAAGCCGCTATGAGGCCAAGCCTGATAACCCACTCACCCCCTCCCAGCCCCCCCGCTCACCCCCCACCGCTATTGCTAACAGAGTAGCACGACAAGAGCAGCATGTAAACACACATGTACGAACGTACACACGCACACACACACACACACACACACACACACACACACACACACACACACACACACACACACACACACACACACACACACACACACACACACACACACACACACACACAATATCCGGCTGCCAGCCCCCGGAGGTTCACGTCTCCTTTCCTTTAACTCAATCATGCTCGGATTTCACTCTCGTCCATCCGAAGCTAACTCACTTCCTCTCTCTCTCTTTCCCTCCCTCCCTCCCCCCTACCTCTCTCCCCCTCTCACCCCCACCACATTATCCTTTACCCATACCCCTACCCCCCCACCCTTCCCGTCTGCATAGGGAGAGCAGTACCCCACACTTCCCACAAATCTCTATTACGCATGTACAAGTATAAGTACAAGTACAAAAAAGATAGGAACCTAGCTTTCCTGATTTGACAGCTGAAATCCCATCGCTATACAGCATAATCAATGAATTGTGTTCATATCACATCATCGCATCGTTCCCTCTCTGAGAATTGCCTCTTTTTCAGATGTGGGAGATGACACCACATGTGAACTCTCACTTCAGACTGTTAAATTTCAGTAACAACCATCGACGTATGAACTCACTTTGGTTGACGTCACTTTGGAGGCTCATGTTCGGCTTTATGCTTGCTGCCATTCTAGGAGATACGAAACCAAATGAAACTGGATGAATCCAAATCTGGCAGCGCAAAACAATGTGGGGTTTGGGGGGGGAAGCCTCGGCTCGGAGGAGAAGCTGCAGACCAAAGCGACCTGCCAATCATGGTAGACATGGTAGCCCCCAAATATATTCAGTTAGGGATTTTCTCAAGCCTTGAATTTAATATTTTACATCATGTCGGTTAGTTGCATTGGAGGAAGTGGATGTGGATTTATTTATTGACTTGGGATTTCTACATAGACATTTTTTTTCCCTGCAATTGACTTGCCATTGATCACGTTTTTGAAAACAGCCTCTAGTGGCCATCCGAGCGGCATCTTAACCCACTTGGCTTCACTGTCAAGCCGCCATGGCTGATACTTACAAGATCCCCCACGAATCTTGTTTGTCCAATCAACTGTCTGACTGTGCTGCAAACAGCGGCTGATGTTAACCCAACCACTTTTTGGCCCACCACTTTTTCCATGTCGTCGCAGTGCATGTGAGCCATCCCCAACTAAATCCTAGGTAGTATATGTACATAGGAAAATTGCGCAACGAATGCTCACAACCAATAAAAAACAAAAAGACATTGTGCGTCGCACGTTGGGTGAGGAGAGGGCTGCGCTCGTTTAGGACCCAGGGGTACTTCTAAACTCAACTCATGCTGAACTAGTCTGAAAGTGCTGGGACGAAATACAGTCAAGGCCCTGTGATCCTAAACATGCGTCCCAGGCTGCACTGGGCTGCAGGCCCTGCTCTGCTCTCTGTTACCCAGAAGACTTCACACGTCCGACCGCTGTGATTGGGACGCTGACACTCCCCACGCTGTTTACATACATTGTTGTTGTATTATGTGAGAAGGAGGACTAATGACCTGCAGATGGCGGTGTGTCGAGGTGGTTTTCGGCAGTGTGTGTTTTGAGAGCGCTCCACAGTAAGACGAGGTTGGAAGGCAGAGCATGAGGGTCAAACGTGTCGACATCGTCAGGCTTGGCGTAGCCCTCCAGTCCTGACACCCAGGGGTTGTGTTAACATAATCCAGTGACCACGCTGTTCACGTGTTCGCTTGGCGTGGGACGCAGAAGCAATCTCTCCCTGTGTCCAAGACTAGCTGGGCCTTACAAACCGCCTGTGTGTGTTTGTGTGTGTGTGTGTTTGTGTGTGTGTGTACATGCTTCGATGCATGTGCTTGTATGGATGCATCCACATCTTTCACGTGCGCCTGCATGTGTCAAGTTCTTTCTTTCACAGGCGTTCACGTCTGCCTTTGACCGTGTGCATTCAAGTATACGTGTGCCTGTGCATGTGCGTGTATGTGTGTGTGTGTGTGTGTGTGCACTGCTCAAAGCTGGTCTCAGTTCCCTGGCTGGCAGGCTTTTACACGCCAACTATTTGCTTTAGTCATTTCCTCCCCTTTTTTCCCTGCTGCAGGAAAAATAGTAAATGAGAGAAAATAAACGTGGGGGGAAAAGCGGCAAAAACAAATTAGGCTGAGCGACACTGAGTAGGACGAACTGCCCAAGCACTGACCCACCAGGGACACTTCCAGGGTAGGGGGAACTGTCCAAGCACAGACCCACAAAAGATACTCCAGGGTAGGGAGAATTGCCCAAGCACTGACCCACCAGGGACACTTCCAGGGTAGGAGGAACTGCCTCAGCACGAACCCACCATGGACACTTCCAGGTTAGGAGGAACTGCCCAAGCACAGACGCACCAGGGACACTCCAGGGTGGGGGGGAACTGTCCAAGCACGGACCCACAAAAGACACTGGGTAGGAGGAACTGCCCAAGCACGGACCCATAAGGGACACTCCAGGGTAGGAGGAACTGCCCGAGCACGGACCCACAAGGGACACTCCAGGGTAGAGGGAATTGCCCAAGCACAGACCCACCAGGGTAGGGGGAACTGCCAAAGCACGGACCCACAAGGGACACATCCAGGGTAGGAGGAACTGCCCAAAAAGGGACACTCCAGGGTAGGAGGAACTCCTGAGCAATTGTCCAGGAAGGACACTACCAGGGTAAAGGGTGCCCAGGCACTGACCCAGGAGCTTTATTTCCAGATTAGCAACGGCGATACTACCAGGAACATGAGCAGGCGCATGAACGATGGACACATCCAGAGTTGCGCAGAGGCAGGCAAACCACTGCCACTGAGAAAGATACAGATTTTACCAAATGGATGTTACAAATCACCTTGATTTACTACGTAAAAACTTTTTGGGGTATTCAAACTGTGTCCCTAACATGTCATATTTCCAAGTATAACAAGATACAAGCGTGGGACAAAATATGGGAGGAAAGTGATTTGATCTATCAGGATTCATGGTGCAAAAAGTTATTTAATGTTTATTTAAGTTATTTAATGTTGTCTGACATAATTCAATACAAAATTATACTTCATGAGTCATGCCTTCATGCAATTCTTTTTTAGCAAGTGCTCATCTTCCCTTATACCACTAAATTAAATACGTTAACACAAATGTATTTCAAATATTTCCAACTAAAATGTGTCCTCTGACAATTGGACAAAATGAATCCCTGGAGAACAGTGATGACTCTGTTCTTGAGAATGGTTTTTGCTGTACCACTCTTCCTCAAGGCACAGCAGTTGACCACACCCAGCGCAATACGTTCAGAGGAGCCACTACCCCAGTTGATCGCCCCCCGGTCAAAAGTCATTTAGCATTTAACAATTATATGTAAAACTAATTACAGGTCATGTGGGGTCGTTTCTGGTCTAATTGGTCTGGAGTTAAACAAATAAAAACAAATAAAGAAAGGAGAAGAGGAAAAATGGTGACTTCCATCTTCAATAACTCACTCTACTTCTACGCTCCGAGGTACACCTCACCCACCCTCACCCACATCCTCCTACCCGATCTCCACATCCAGGTTCAGGCATTTCATTTTTTCTCCTCCTGCAGACCACCTCCACCACCACCACCATGATGAATGGCCACCAGCTCCATTCAATTAGGCTCGACGTGTGAAGAGGGACAATGGAAACTGGCCACGGCGGCTCGCCACACGGACCCACCAAACCCTCCCTCCTCCCCCGTGACAATTTGGCCTAATTAGCATCAAGTCCCGGCCCATCCATCATGGTCGTCGGGAAACACAAACAAACTGTCAGGCCTAGCGTAACAAACAGATCGGCCCGGCTACTTAACGCAAATTATTCTTACATGAAACGGCAGCTTCTCAGGCAAACCCCTCTCTCTCCCCTCTCTCTCTCTCTCTCTCTCTCTCTCTCTCTCTCTCTCTCTCTCTCTCTCTCTCTCTCTCTCTCTCTCTCTCTCTCTCTCTCTCTCTCTCTCTCTCTCTCTCTCTCTCTCTCTCTCTCTCTCTCTCTCTCTCTCTCTCTCTCTCTCTCTCCCCCCCCCCCTCCAGGCCATCTGGGCGGAGAGGAGAGCTATTAAAATTGAAGACACATGTGTGCTGGTGGTGGAGGTGGAGGTGGACAGTGAAACTTTCTCCCTGTATCGGTCTGGGCAGGATCTGCCAGACTGAGTGTGGTTTGGGTGTGATGTGGTGTGTGTGTGTGTGTGTGTGTGTGTGTGTGTGTGTGTGTGTGTGTGTGTGTGTGTGTGTGTGTGTGTGTGTGTGTGTGTGTGTGTGTGTGTGTGTATGCGAGTATATGTTTGCGTGTGTGTGGCATCCAGTCATACAGGCATCCAAATATGTATGTAGGAAAAATATGACTAAATTCATAGGACCGCCGTTTGGAATGAGGATTCTGTGCTGTATTATTTGTACTATTTTTAGTATTCACTATGTAGTCATTTAGCAGATGCTTTTATCCAAAGTGACAAACTGTGATTTATTGATGCTTTTTTTTTTTAATTGAATTTATGTATTTATTGACATTATACATTTTCATTGTCATTATCAATTAAATTATGTGACATTTTTGGTATTTGACATAAGGCAGCAATGATCTATTTTTTTCAACCGTTTTGGTTGTTTATTAAAGCAACACGACTCTTTGCTTAAATAACCGTTCACCATCACTAGCAGTGCATGCATCCTTAAATTAATAATTCATGTTCACCGTTGACTTCTCCTCCTCTTAAAACTTAAAACGTGTTCATGTACAGACTGTGAATAAATTGGCAACTCTAAAACGGTATAATGCCAAACACAACAGGCTGGCAAGAACAAGCGCTGTAGATGTGCAATTAATTAAGATGTCAGTTGATTGGTATTTATTTACACACAGGCTACAATTTTCAAAAAAGAACAAGCTAAATAGTCAACAATTAAAGCCTAACTTGTTTGATCAAATGCTAAGTCTTCAAAGTTGAACCGGGAGGCTTTTCGAGCTAATGCGTAATGCGTGTCAGACATTGTGGTTTTTATTCAAACGCATTTTTAACTTTCAGCACTTACTGCATCTTAGCGCTAACCATCGCTTATGGACAACCCTGGCCTCGGCGAAACACAAGAAAACACATTGATTGATGAATTTCAAAGAAACATGTGCGACGGAGAATAAACACGGGGGACATTGAAACAACCTGTAGCATTGTTGTAAATGGTTCTCAGGTCATACAGTAAGCTTGTTTTTAAAAATCCCCATGTGTTCCGTTGGAGACCACCCCAGCACACACACACACACACACTGATACACACACACACACACACACACACACACACACACACACACACACACACACACACACACACACACACACACACACACACACACACACACACACACACACACACACAGACACAGACACATACGCGTGCGTGCACACCGGCCGTGGTTCATTTGTCAATTTTCCATTTCCTTGTTCATGTTGTGCAGTGGGTCAAATGCTTGGCTAATTATCTAGGGTGCTTGGCAGGCCGGACCCTTGTTTTCAGAAGGGAGCGATGGCAAGCATCACTCGTCCGTTCACAGGCAGGAGAGAGAGAGAGAGCAAGAGAAAGAGAGAGCGAGAGAGAGAGCTGTGAAAACTCACTATGTGACAAATAAAAGGCCCCAGCCTCAAACCACTCTCTTCACAGCTCAAACAAGAAAAAGGCTGAAATCCAGCTGAAGGAAACGTCACCAGCAGGGCTCTCTTTCCTGCTCAAGTGTATTTATTCCACATAAAACACACCACAGCGGAGGGGAAAGCCGAGGGCTTTGACAGGCAGATTGCGCAGGGCCCGGGACTGCTGGCCAAGGTGAGAGCCCAGGGTTAGTCCAATCAAGCTAATTCTCCCCAAACCTCAGGATGATGTCATCCAATGTTTGCTCATTAGAGATGCCTGGCGCAGCGCCAACACTCATTCTCATTCAGTCATTCAGTCGTGAACATGAGAAGAGATCTCTCTCTCTCTCCAAGTTTCTTTCTCCATCTCTCTGTCTCAGTCTTTCTCTCTCCATCTCTCTCTCCATCTCTCTCTCGCAGTCTCTCTCTCACATATGAAAGCAGAAAGAAAGAGAGCCAACCATTTCCCCTTGGGGACCAATAAACGTTGGTGTTTGTCACGACTCTCCACCCTCGGAGGGAAAGGCGCGCTCGATTGACCAACAACACAGAAAGCCCGCTCACTCCTCAGCAAATTCACTCCATCCTCTCGGTCGCTTTCCCACAAATCTCGGCATTTCATCGAAGCTTTCCTCCCATCTTTCTTTCCTTCATTTTTTCTTTTCTTCGTCCGCCCACTCGGCTTCGCTCAGATATCACTCAACAAGCCGCTAAGCTCCCGGACTGCTGTCTGGCCCGGCGTTCGCTCCCGTACCGAGACCCAAGACAACTACGGTAACGCTCATGTCACCATGGCAACTCACCGCAAGAGAGAGAGAGAGAGAGCGCCTGCTGATCTTCTATCTCTCTCCCTTCCCCTTCCTCCGTCTCTCTCACTAATTTCCCCCCTCGTCCACTTCAAACAGGATAATATGTTAATGTTGTCCAACACAGTAACCATGTGTTGCTGTGAGGTCCTCACAGCTTGTCTAAGGCTCTCATTGCGTGGACGTCAAGGCCAGCGATGACTGAGATCCTGACAACGGTTGTAATACGCGTACTGTACTCCACGGTAGTGGGTTACTTTATGCATGGGTTGGGTGGGTTATGTTGTTATACAGTTTGCACTGAAACACAACCATTTCCTCATGTCCTCTATGACCGCGACAGGATCATTATGAATATATGCCCATCAAATATCAAAACAGTGGAATATTATCACCATTATTGTTACCATGTCAAGTACATTAACATGGCTTGCAGCCGACTATTATCAAGATCTTCTTTACATAGGTTTAAGGTGGAGTTTTAGATAAATATTACGTTTAGTTTTTTCATATTGACATTAATAACATTTGTCATACGTTCATATATTAATTATTCGGCGCACAGGTTTTTTTGTGTGTGCGATTCCAATCAGGCACATGCACTGCGAAGACCTTCTCATTTAAAAAAAAATGTTTGTATAATTTTCTCTTATTGTTTACAGATTGTTTACACTGTGATTAGAGCCGACTCTGGCTGTTGTTGTTGGCTTGTTTGTATCTAGAGTACACACACAGACGGGCACGCACATGCGCACACACACTCACAAATACACACACACACACACACAGTCCAGAGCCTCCACTCCTGATCACACTTTCTCTCTCTCTCTCTCACACACACACACACACACACACACACACACACAGTCCCCCCACAAACAGTCCCCCCCCCACACACACACAAACACACAGTCCACCACCCCCACCCCCCCTCTGCTGAGCTGTTCCACGGCTGCTTCTCCAACGTGATGACAGTAGAGGCTGATGGAGGCCTGGACCTCGAGGTTCTGGGCTCTGGATGCTGAGCTCACAGACGCACAGACACACTCACAGCCTCCAGGACCAGAACACCAGGCCTGGTCTGCTTCCCAAACAAACAGCCTCCACCACCCCGCCCCAGTGCTGGTGGTCAGCTCATCAGTCAGTCAACCAGTCAGTCAGTCGGTCAGCCAGCCAGTAAGCCGGCCAACCAGTCAGTCAGCTCGTCGGTCAGCCAGCCATACAGACAGTCATCCAGTCAGTCCTAGGCGTCCAGAAGAGGCTGTGAACCGACCGCTGCATGTCCCCTTTAACCAACCAGGATGTTTGTGTTAGAAAATGTCTCTGTTTTCTCCGTGAGACGCTTCCTCTAATTGGCCCAGGGGTGATTACGTCGTCTCATTTCCACTTCAAAAAAACCAAGAGGCATGGGTTTGTATATCAAGTAAAATAAGGGGATATAGAGTAGAAGTTTGATATCTCTGTATGAAATATTATCTCTTGGCTTATATTCATGAGGCTATTTTTTCTTTTTTTTTATTATATAGCAATATAACTATAAAGTTATATAGCAACCAAGGAAATGATTAATGATCTAAATTGTGATTTGCTGCTCAGTTTGTTTGAAAATAAATAAATACATCTTTAAAAAAGGTATGCAAACAATGTCCATAAAGTTTCTCCTGTTTATCGAAGCCACTGCAAAATAAACCAACCTCGAGTAGAGATTGTGTTAACAAAACATTTCCTCAAGTAATTACAAGAACAACATCTGCAAAATAGCACTAGTCTGTGTATGATCACATACGGCATTTCCTTTAAAGGAAAAGGAAGGGGGGGGGCGGAGGAGGGGGAAGAGTGGAGAGAGGGAGAGGGGAAAGAAAAAAAAAAAAGAAAAACTCTGGGCATCAATTTTTTAAAAGTCGGCATCGGTAACACGATGACGGCCAGAATAGCAGAGGTCTTAGCGTGTCACTCTGTGTTCCCGAGGCTGGGGACTGATAGATTAGGCTGGAGCGCAGATGGCCCCCTGGGTGCTATATGTTCAGGCCGCCCGGGTCCCGTTCTATTACTGAACACACCCGGCTGCAGACCCGGCAGCCCGAAGAAAGACCAGAGCACCAGGAGAGCGGGGCGCTCTCCAACGAGCTCTTCTTGTGCGGTACAGGGGCCGAAGGGAAAGGGGAGAGGGGGGGGGGGGGGGGGGGGGGGGGGGGGGGGGGGCGGGGGGTGGTCGGAAAAGGTTTTCGCAAATTTTCTCTAGCGCTCCCTCCTCTCTCGTCACACACCGCGTGCGGTCAACCAAGCAAGCGCGTACACAGGCAGCGAGTCAAGACTTCCCACTGGACAATGGAAATGTATAAATAAACAGAAGAAGGAAGGAGACGGAGGAGAAGAAGGAGAAGAAGAAGGGGGAGGAGAAGAAAAAGAAGAAGCAGAAGTTGGAGGAGAAGAAGAAGAAGGAGTAGAAAAGAAGGAAAAAAATCACCTGCTCTAATGCGTATTCAAGAGACTCCTGGGGCGTGTCTGGTGGACCATCCCCTGAAGGAGCCGTTCTCTGCGCCAGTTATTGCTACAATAACACTTCCTCCTCCCTTTTTACATTCTTTTTTTTTTCCTCCCAAAGACATAAACATCAAAATATCATCCCAGGGAGACCCCCCTCCTGCCCTCCCCTCCCCTCGCAATGGAAATGACTGCTCCTAATGTGTATTCGTCTGGGGTGGGTGATGGTGGTGGTGGGGTTGGGGGGGGTGGGGTCAGATGCTGGGACGATGATGCGGAGAGAAAGGGGTGGCGGCGAGGAGGGGGGGGGTCTTATCGAGAAACCATCTGTCCGCCGGGCCTGTGATCACAGGGCTAGCCGGCTAGTCGCCACTTTGCTCTGTGTCAGACCGTTGATATCTACATCGCTGCCCCGCCCCCCCCCCCCCCCACACCCCACCCCCATCCACTGCCACTACTCCTCCCGCCACCCACCCACCTACCCTTGGGCCGACTTCAATCGCTGGGGCTTGACGGGCTCGGCGATCTGGGTGGTCCGCGAGGATAACCCCCCACTTTCCCCCCACCAGGCACAAACGTTGTGTTTTACAGTAATATGTCGCTGGAGAGGAAACCGTCTGCAACAAATCGCTGCAGTATTGTGGAAGAACGGTTGGACAGGATGGGGGGGGGGGGGGGGGCGGGGGGGGGAGTCTGCAGTCACACAGGTCCATGTATTGGACGGGGAATATTGGACAATATTGGAGAATGTCACTCAGTAAAAACGTTTATACTGTAAAACCTCTCTGGATGAACGATATTCTTTTACACATTGTGCCGACATCACCGAATCTATAGCACAGATGTTGACACAGATACAAAAAAAAAAAATTCTCTGTGAATAAATGGATAAAGGTAGCTATACCACGGTGGTGGTGGTGGTGGAGTCAAAAGAAAAACATACAAAGCTCAATTTAAAAAATGCAATAATAATTGAATAACAACGTGCATAACCACAACACACACATGCACACACACACGCGCGCGCACACACACACACACACACAAAATGAGGAAATGCCACATTTGTTTGAAAGAATAATTAACACGACTGTGGCTCTCTTCTGCCCTCTAGTAACTACACACGCAAGTTGAACATATTCAGCAATAGCACCCCATTGATTCCAAAGGCTTCACATGGACCAGAATGACATCTTGATGCTCATTAAACACCTGTGTCATAAATTGCAATCGAACATTAGAACCAGGTGTTTAATCAAATAGATGTTGCCTTTAAACTTCTTTTTAGGACTCAAATCACAATATAACAAGAGCGCTGTCCTTTCTTCAGACACACGCACACACACGCACACACACTTTTTCTAACCTGATGAGAATCACATTCTCGCTGCCTCCTTTCCATGACTCTCTTCTTTATAATCTTGGCTCGCCTCCATAACCTCCCTCTCATTTCAAACACAATAAAGACAGCGTCTGCGTATCTCTCCCTGTGCCTCGTATACCATTTCACAAGCGTGACAGTCTGCGTCATACTCGGGTTTTCCTTCAGGACTCTGCGTTCAAAAGGCGTAATGGAAGCATAAACATATATGTAAAAAAGAAGAAGAAAAAAAAAGGAATTGCAGTTTCGCTTTTCATCATATGACATTTTGCCATGTTCGCTATGCCAACGTTCGTCTGCTGAAGTATGTCATTCTCGCCCCCCCCCCCCCCCCCCCCCCCCCCCCACACACACACACACACACACACCACCCCCCCCCCCCCCCACCCACCCACCCTCACTCAAAAATCTGAAACCATACAACATCATTGATAGATGTGAACTTTGGAAATCATCAAAGCCCGGGGGTTTGTAGACAGTGATACTCGCATGGCCACCATGAGGCGCACTGCCTTTTCCCTGTGAAGACACAAATTGGCCGGCGAGCACAACAAATCTCCTTCTGACGACTGTTGCGGCCTGAGGAGCTGTTCATCTTGATAGTGTTAACAAGGGAGGGCCCCGGGGCCCGCCGCTCGGCAGACGGAGAGCAACAGTTTTTTGGCCGGGAGCTCACTGTAAGAAACCCTGTGTCATAAGTTTCCAGCTCATCCAGAGAATCACAAGGCATGCACGCAGCAGAGCACACACACACACACACACACACACACACACACACACACACGGAAACATGCGTGCGCGGAGACACACATGCACATGCACAAATATGGAAACACACTTGCGCGTACACAAATACACATCGACATACATACAACTGACATGTAATTCTGGGTTTTTAAGTTTAGAGTCCTCCATTTTGTTTCTGTTGTTTGGACAGTAGTCATTATGTTTATTTATATTTCTGCACATACGACAGAGCAAGGGAGGGTTTGTAATTATCTGATCCCTCGAATCACATACAAACAAAAAAAAACATTACATACGACATGTTCTGGCCTTTTTTTTAAGATTAAAATAAATATGTATGGACCTAAAATAGCTCTCAAAAGTGTAACCATTATACACTTGACCTACACCAAGTGTGACTGGAAGTTGCAGGCCGCAGTACCCGATGCAAGACTTAATGCTGGGAGAAATCTCCTGTTGCCTTATTATATGTATATTATAACATTATGCTATCTTACAAGCTGCCTTAAAACATAACCCAGTGAATGTGTCTGCAATTTCACACACAAAGCACACACACACACAGTCACATAGACGCAACACACACACAAACACACACACACACACACACACACCACAACAACACATGCACGTCCACAAAACTGTTGATTCTGCTTCATCCTGGGTCCCTTGACTACTTAGTGTAAGTGCTCAATTAAGCATAGCTTGTTTAGCTGATTTCCCTCCTCGTTTTATTATTGTTGCCATGTGCTGTTCAGTGTATGCCTTGACTTTTTTTTTATTGCCATGGAATTTCTGAATTATCTCAGTTTTCTTTTTTTTGTTGTGTCTTTCTGGATATGTCCTCCCCCCCCCCCCCCCCCCCCCCCTGGGGGGGCGGCCTGCCACCCCTACCCCACTCTCTCCCTTAGATAGCATTTTACACTGCAAAATTGCTACCTACTTCCCCACACTCCTCATGGGTTAAAAACCATGGACTTATTCTAGGTTAAAATCAACAATGTGCTTTGTTTTTGGAGCACACTAGCAGCCGTGTACAGTAAATATGTACTTCCTGTACTTAATAATTGCCTTCTTCGAAATAAAAGCCAATGATCCGGGGAAGGCCTCCCATGCTGAACAATCATAATTACGCGTCTGATTCCGACCTTGCCATAACAACCTAAGTCTTGTTATGACTGCTGAACGGCCTGACCCTACGCGTGATTGATGCCCCGTTTGCGGCTGCTGATGCGAATACTTGACATGCGGGAGGTTCGTCCGAGAGTGGTGGTCGACGCGCAAGTGCCCGTGCGCAAACGCGCGGCCATGCGTGCGCAACACAAGCACTGGGCGAATCTGTATTCAAAACAAAAGCAAATCAAACGGAGAATTAAAAAACAATAGCTTGGTGCTCGGTCCCGACTCTCTGGCGATTACAGACTATTTTCCTGTGAAGCCCTTTTTTTATTTTTTTATTAATTGCGTCATTAAGATAACGTCCTGATTGCTAATGTGGTTTATAAATCACAAGCCTTGACTGCATTTCATTGTGTGTTTTGTATTTTTTTATGGTACATACCACAAACTGCTCTAGATAGAAACTGCCTGTTCTCGTCATTAGGCGGCTGATTGGAGCAAAGGGAGAGGACCACTGGCACCGCTCCAAGGACGATCAGCCTACAAAACACAGGTCTAGTGCACTTTATGTATATGTATATGTTGGCCATAGGCCTATATAGGCTATATTTTTGGAAATGCCTCAAGAATATGTATTTTGGGGATGTGTACTTTAGATCTTAAATTTTGGGGAAGAGTTATGTTCTTGTCCTGTGCTGTGCATTGCCAACCGCAGCCAATGCATCCATGTAAGTTATCGTCAACATTTCTGAAGTTTATTTTAGGATGTAGGCTGAGCATATATGGCATTTGTGCTACACTACAATTACAGGTTGTGTCTGGTTACAGTCAATTGACTTCTTGTGATGTTGTGATTTACTTTACTTTTTTTTTTATTGCATTTACTGAGAATGGTCATTAGTTGAAGGAGATACTAAATCTTGTGTTTATTTTCGCTATATTTTGTGTTTTCTAATCCTGTTTTTTCCATCGTAATGAGAGGTTATGATAACTACACGGCCAGTGACATGCAGCTTCTTCACAGGGCAACATCTAAAGATATGCCCTTCAAATTAAACCTCACACACACACCACTCGCATCAGAAATAGTCGGGTAAGAGCAGAATAAACAGGCCTAACCTCTCCCATGGCCAATAGCCAGTCCGAAGGTGCAATTCATTAATAATTACTGCAATTGATCGTGAGGCCTTAAAACGCATTAAAAAAAATGTTTTTCACGGCCCAATGCCCATATTTGGGCTTTTTGTGAAAGAGGCGCACAGAGGGGCATTTCAAAATAAAAGACAACTGCGTCCATGTAAAAAAACTAAAACAAAGCAAAACAAAAAAAACAAAAAATCAGTTAGCGCTATCATGCTTCATTATTACCAAGCCATCCACAACTCATACGTACAAATGTGTCTGTCAAATATGAAACCCAAAATGTAAATAGACCCTTCTCGGAGCCATAAGGCGCATCTGAGAGACATCCAGCCTCCAGCCTCCCCAAGAGAGAGAGAGAGAGAGGGTGAGAGAGAGAGAGAGGAGGGGGGTGGGGGGGGGGGGGGGGGGGTGCAGCTGATTCAGAGAGGCACAGTGTATAGCACCCCCCCTCCAAAATCAACATTACTTCAAACATGAGGTCATCTAAACATCTGTCTTCAACATGTCCGCCGGGAGTTCAATCAAAGGCTCGGCTCAAAAACGTGCACAATTGTTTCTGGAAATAAATATTAAGTCTAATTCTGCTCTGATTGTGGCCGCCAATCGAGACGCAAGGGAGAGGAAATACTTATTTGTGGAGGCCATCTCTTTCAATGAGTGGTCCTCGCGGAGTTTCCCCGCTTAGTTTGACTTTATTTATTTGATTTTCCTCTGCAGTTTCTTCCTTTTTCGTTTAAGCTAAGTGGCTTTATTCCCCCCCTTTCCCCGTCTTGTTTTAAGTTCGCTGTTTAAGACCAACTCAATCAACAAAGAGCTTGACTGTAATTAAAATAAGGAATAAGGTTCTGACATAATGCTGGAAGGTGTGTGTGTGTGTGTGTGTGTGTGTGTGTGTGTGTGTGTGTGTGTGTGTGTGTGTGTGTGTGTGTGTGTGTGTGTGTGTGTGTGTGTGTGTGTGTGTGTGTGTGTGTGTGTGTGTGTAATCATACTGGGACGTCTGTCTTATGTCGTCACACTCCATTTGACTTGTGGGGATCAATTTACATAAAGAACAATAAATACAATACTCACAAATTGCCTTTTAGGCAGTGCCTTAAGCCAAGATCCAGGCTTAATTGGTCATATATCTGTGTGTGTGTGTGTGTGTGTGTGTGTGTGTGTGTGTGTGTGTGTGTGTGTGTGTGTGTGTGTGTGTGTGTGTGAGGCCTATATTATTTTTCTTATGATTGCTGATATATATATATATATTTTCTGGACGCAGGACGATATGAATTGTAAAATGGAGGGCTGATTTTTTAATTTTTTTAATCAGAATTTAAGAATCAGTACAAAAAGTAGCTGTCATTTTTTTCTTCTCTGCATGGCTAATTTGTAAGAAAGCATAACCTAATTGCTTGTGCAAGCGCCAAAACATATCCTTTCCTAGACCAAACATGAGCAAGTGCCACCCCCTTGTGGTTGTAAGAAGCAACTATAGATCATGTCCTTGAAAGACTACATTACCCATGAACGCCACACAACATCTGCTCAAACCATCACACACATACCATCACACACACCAATGTGTGTGCCTGGTTAACAGGCCATTCTACAGAGTCATCAGGTTTCAAATGTACTTATGCAAAGAGACGTATGCCTAAAGCATTTGTTGAGGCTGAGAGAAAAAAGTATTTCCTCAAAGTAAGGCCCGGGAGACAAGAGACGTAAATTGCAGCCTCTCGAGGTAAGAAAATAACCATGTTGGCTTCGGCTGTGTCTGATTGTCCAGACGGCCAAAGAGCACTAAACTACGCTCTGATGACTTTAAAGAGCACCGCTGCCAGCTTTCCCCTACTCTTGATTCATATACAACTCAAGCTCTGTGACTGGCTTTCACATAAATTAACACCGCTCTTTCCTCGTCCTCGTTAATAGCAAACCTGGGTGGAAAAAAGCAGTCTCTCTCGGGAGGAGGGTAACGATCGGTGAGGAGCGACGTGGAGGTCACTGGACTCAAAGCCAGGGGTCACTCAGAAGACTGATGGACATAACGGATTTATGGCCAAAAAGACAGACGGGCAGGCCAGGAACAATTGCTACTAGTGTTAAGCACAACTGTCACACCCAACCACTAAACACTGTAGCTGACTGTTGCGAATATAGCGGTTATTGTCAACGGTCAAAGGTTTTGAAAAATGAAAATCTATTCAATTACACACCACACAAAATCAACCCAATGCTTTGCATTTAGCCATGTCACAACAAACAAGCTATATTATCAGATTACATTAGATTGGAATTAAATGGGTAGCCTACTTCATTAATCCCAAAGGGGAAATTGAGGCGAAACCACAGCACATATCAGTAGGCCAACATATAGAAAAGCAAGATATTTCTTCATAATAATAATTCATACCACGGAGCATTCATCTCTATGCATTTATGAATCTCCAAATGTGATGAATCACTTTACAACATCTTCTCTGAACAGGAAAAGAAAACCAACTCAGCATGAGAAGAAGCAGCTATGGCTTTCTTTCAGTGTTTTCATGTGAAACCTTAGAACTAGTAAGTAATCTTAGACTCGTCTGGTACATAGACACACCTAAAACATCACAATTGAAATCTGAGAGCGGTATACAGAACTGGGTCCATAGCCACAGCCATCAGTATTTGTGTGGTGGCACAGTATCATAGCTCTGTACCTTAGTTGAATACATCTTAGTACAATCGTAAAAAATAGCTGGTGTGCCTTGGATTTCTGGTTGGGATCGTGGCTGTGCCACTACAGGACTAGATTGGCTATAGGAACCAAAATTAAGATAACTATATTGTATATTTTTCTGTATTTCAGATGATTTGTTGTCATAAGAAAAGTGTGATGTCATACACGTTGCACCTGTTACTTTACAAGCTGATTGGAACAAACCGCTAGTTTCCAAATAAATGGTGCAATGCTAGACATGATAAGTTGGAGGTAATTACCATAATGAACCCCCCCCCCCCCCCCCCCCCCCCCCCCCCCTAACCCGGGGAACCGGTTAACCTTTACACTACCCTCTCTTTAACCCTTGCAGGTTCAGTGGCCATGGTAGCAATGCCCTGCTCAAGCACACATTAATGGTTTTGTGAAATAGAAATTCACATTGTTCTGCAGTGTAGTGGGTTGAACACACTGTGGTCTTGCTAAAGAAAATGTAAACGTACTGTATGCACGGCTATATGAATCTAACATTGAGAAGCTTTTGACAAGTCCAGACATGTGACTGAGAGAACACAACTGACTGCATTTTTGGACACGAGACTGCGAGAGCAAATTATTTATGCAAAGAACGACAAAAACCCAAGGGTCCTGTTCAATCATATTAACTTGTCATTGCCCCCCCCCCCAGCCACCAACCACATGAATCAACTCCCAAACTAAACTGATTCCTCGTCAAACAGCATTCACCATAGCATGTCTCACCCTGTCCAGAGTGAGACATCTGGCCAGCGGTACTGTTCAAGCATGTTTTAAGCACCCCTTAAAAAAAGAATTTCCTTAAAAAAACAAACCTAGATCCCCCCCATTTTCAACTATTTCATACCCATATCTAAAATGTAATTCTTATAAAAATGACTGAAAATAGCGTCCTTGAGAAATTAAAATCTGGTTTCAGGGCCCTCCATAGTACAGAATCAGCCCAGCTTAAAGTATCAAACGTCCTGCCCCTTGCTACTGATTCTGGAGACTACTACATTAATTAGACCTCACTGTAGCCTTCGACACTGTTGACAATGCCATACTAATCGACCGTCTCAAGCATAGAGTCAGTCTTCCATGCCACGCTTACAACTAGTCCAAAATGCTGCTGCCAGGCTGCTTACTGGCTCCAGGAAGAGGGACCACATCACCCCTGTGCTGGCCTCTCCTCACTGGCTCCACATACCCTTCAGGATCTATTTTAAAATCCTACTGTTTGTTTTTAAAGCCTTGAATAGGTTAGCACCTGCTTATTTGTCAGAGCTACTCTGCACCCCCTGTGACCCCCACGGCCCTCAGGTCATCTGACCATGACCTCTTGGTCGTACCGCCGTCTCCATTGAAGCTAAAAGTGTGTGTGTGTGTGTGTGTGTGTGTGTGTGTGTGTGTGTGTGTGTGTGTGTGTGTGTGTGTGTGTGTGTGTGTGTGTGTGTGTGTGTGTATATAAACATGTTGTTGCCCTGTTTGGGCTTCAATGCACTCTTATTCTTTGTATCTTGATTGATGTACATGATTGGTGACATGAAAAGCACTGTATCATCAATGGACATTTTTAGTACTTCGCACAGTATGAACATGATATAACACTAAACAGTATGTAATAATACATATTAGTGTAAATTCAGTAGGATTCTGTATGGAAACACAATTCATTTAAGGGCTCTGACTCATCCACCATTAATTACAGGGATTTAACACAGGTTTTAGGGAAATGCTTTTAATTGATACGTTCATAATGCCCTAATCTCATCATATTGTCATCAGTGCTATGCAACTCTTCTATATATAATGGCTTATTACAATTACATACATGGATTTTTATTTATTTTATATTAGCCTATATATTTTTTATTTTTTTATTTTACCAAACAAAGTTGTTCTGCCTTAATAAGGTTATTTTCTCTGCAGTCAAAACCAGGTCCAGCGCTTGGCCATACAGACGTATTGGCGACTTCACGGAGGGTCGGACATTTTTAACGCGGAACCAAGCAGCGCGGGTCCGTGTTTTCCCTCGGGTCCGACGTGACGGACCATCCGGTGGAGCGCCGCCGCATCCGTGCCGCGAGCGAACGGTTGATCCCTACAAACCCGGTGGTTTGGGCCAACGGTACCAGAAGCAGGAGACCGGTTGTATAATACGGGCCTGAAGACATGCGTTGTCTCGAGGGGGGGAGAAAAAACCGCATCGTTTGGGTATTTTTTGTTGTGTTTTTGTTTGTGTTCGTTGCACTTCATAACAGCTGCCGGTGCAACCGTTGCGTAACCCCCGTCCCCTCCATTAAACATGAACGCATCGAGGCTAATGGTGAGCCACTAACCTGCAGATCCGCCCGCCACGATCTGGTGGGACGCTTCGCGGACTAAACTCGGCGGCTTCGCGGCTGTCATGGTTCAGTCTCCCTCCTGCGGAGAGGAGGGGGGGGGGGAGAGGGGGAGAAAACATAACGTATAACGTGTCATCGCGTGTCGCCATAGAGTAAAACGCTGTTTGCAACAACAACAACCCCACTTTAAAAAAAAAAAAGTGGGATAAACGTCGCCAACCTGTACTTGTTTGAAGTCACGTGATGCTGCTCTCTCCTCGGTCGTCGCTCCGGCGTGTATTTTCTCCCCCTTTTTTCCCCGGCAGATCCGTCTCCCTCGCGCGCTGCAGAAGAGGCGTAGCACCCGCTATATCTCTCCGCGGGGAGCTAGGCGGCTAAGGCTAGGCTACAATATGGTCCCAATTACCACGCTGCCGCCGCTGCTTTTAATTTAGCCTCGCATTCCCCCCTCGTTTTTTTTCCCCGGGATTATTATTATGCAACGCCGTGAGGCACATTGTGTACCAGAAACAGTGACGAAAAGTCCTCAAACACAGGCCTACAAACACACACGTGTTTAGGACACACACACACACAATGTGGAAAAGTGAAAAGGTGTTCAGTAATTGACCTTGATAGTCCTTTAAAGTAGACCCATCGTGATTTCGCTTGTGTCGGCTGTAGTTCAGTATATTTAGGTAGTTCAATATATTTAGGTAGTTAACTATATTTAGGTAGGTCGTATGGAAAGAAAAAAAAACATTAGTTTATTATAGAGTTATGTCCTACACGTTTGATCGCTGCTGATTGGTTAATGGTGATTAATACGCGTGGACTAGCCAATAGGAAAACAGCCTGTGGGCTTTTACAACGACGTGGATGGCTATCTAAACCTCAACCTCCTGCCTGGCGTGTGGCCTACACACAGCCATGGTTTTTAAGTTTATATCGCAGTAATTTCAGGTTAACGACACGCTTAATTCATCCATGTTGCATTCATGGCAAAGATGGCTTTATGTCTTTATTTATTTCTTGTTGACAGGCTTTGCGTTGGCTTGGGATGCGTAGGTCCCATTGCAGGCAGATGGTGGGCCCAGAGGACAGCAGAGCACTTCAAGATGGGAAAGTTTTACTCCGAAGTGTAGAAATCCTTGAAACGTGTGGTGTTGGTGAGGCCCGTTATTTACTGTTAGGGTCGCACACTGAGAAACAATTACAACTTGTTCCATGGCCACCGCACTTCATATACACTTGTATCCAATCCAAGTAAAAAAAAAAAAAACATTTGCAAAAATAAAATTGTTAAAGACAACTTTAATCTATCTAGTCTTTCTTTATCTATGTCCAATAGTCTCAATTAGGTTACACTGCATTGGAGTCGTACCAACATTGAAGTTGATTCATAATAATATACATATAGCTCCACTGGGAACCTTGCCTTTTCTTCAATGTTTTTTTTCATTTTTTATATAAAATATATATCTTTGAGCAATGAGCAATTAAGGCACCGGTAAGTCAGCATTGAGCCCTAAAACGAGCAGCTCAATTTATACGAGAGGCTCTCTGGATCAAGAAGGGCTGTGGACAAGCCGTTAAAATGAGGGATTTACAGCTTGCGCTTGGCAGCAAAATGCCATTACTGTGACCCTTTTGGAAGAAATAAATAATCTAAAATAAATAAATAAGCAGAGCAGCGGCCATGTCCACAACAGACAGAACGTGCACATCAAACAGGCTACCGTATACACGTCACAGCCATCAGCATGCGACTTAGATTTAGAGGGTTTTTGGTGGGTTATTGGGCTGGAAGACGAGAGCTAGTTTATGATATGCGTTCATCACTGCTGTAAAAGACGTAGCCGGGCAGCTGGTGGGGGTGACGCCACCCCAACGTCAAGGAGTTCAGTTCAACAACAGGGATTTTCAGAGAGTAGCTTCAGGGTCCGATTTTGAAACTCCAGGTTCATGTCAAAGTCGAGATATATATATATATAACCAGACCCTTTGCCACATGATTTATACTTTATTGGGACCCATTGAGATTCAGGATATTATATTAGTAGGCCCTACGCATTGTGCAGATTTTTGGCATCTAAACCATTCATAAAAATCATACCGTGATGAAGTTGAAAAGGCAGACCAAATTACCCCCCCCAAAAAAACACAATTTTGCAACAGGAAAGGCAATCCTTTTAACAAAGCCTACTTTATTTCTGGATTTTCCAGTTCTTTGGACAGCCATATATTTTGAAAATGTTGATGGACAAGAGATTAAAACGGATGCAAAAACCAACCTGATACTGTATCTTTTACATTCTGTTGAAATAGTTACAATGCATATATGGATAGTAAGCCTATTATCAGCTGTGAAGGCCTGATAACTGACAATTACAGCTCTATTTTAGGTCTTCATGATAACAAAGCCTGTTTAATTCAACAGGCTTTGTTAATGTGTGTAATGGTTAAAATACAGTCGAAAAGCAAAACAGTATAGACCAAAACGAACTAAACCAGACTGGAGATTGTACCCATTTTACTTTATTGTCAAAAACATACAACATACAGACTCAAAATCATCATTCAGCCATCTGGACTCACTGGACTCACATCTGGACCATCTCACGCATACTGTGGTTGTTCGTAAACATGCTCTGTCTTAAATTATTCTGTTGCGAAAGACAGTCAATGTTCTGTCTTATTATTATTATGTAAATATAAATGAGACTGAAAAATGTCATTTCAAAAGATTAAAACAAAAGAATGGCAAACATAATAAATAACTAATAACACAGTGGTTTGATCCAAAAACAGTTCAAGTCATTCAAACTTTGTGGTAATTTTCTGCTCATCTTAATGTTCCTTTTTTTTCCATTTTTATCTTTTAATCGCTGTGGCTAGACTAAAGGCAAGTGTGTTTTTAGAGGTAAACTATAATAAAACAGGAATATTATTGTAAAGACTGCTAAAAAGATATGTTTCTCTATGCTGTCACATCTGTAATAATTAGATGACTACAAACCATTTCTCTGTAATAGGCCAACTTGAATGCTAGTGTCTAGAATGTCGGTAGCTTAGATAAGTATACAATCAACACTAAAGATGATGGCTGCCATCGTGTTTGGACAATGAAAAGTCCTGTTAGCCTTGACCAGTAGCCTTTATCCAACTTTTTGTGATCAACTTAAGTATGTTTTAATGTTCTGGTAAACTTAAAGTAAATCTGACATTCCCCTATAGCTCTGTATAGAACTGACAGTATTTATTTTCTATCTATTCTTCTATTTTTACCGATGGATTTCACTGGGTCAAAAATATCGTTTAGGAAGGACACAAACAGTCCAACATAAAGCCTGTATTTCTCAACAGACAAATATAACTCAAGTTTTATGGTAACAAAAAAAACATTGATTTATAGTACCACTTTATAGTCTAGACTGAGTACCACTTACCGCAGCAAGTTTGTACAACCTATTATTGTACTCGTATGGATTGCACCCATTTGCAACATATTTAAAAAAACAGTAAACATATTCATCATGGCAATCCTATTTAGCGCCTCCCTTTCTAAACAGATCCAGAACCTGTTAGTCAGTCAACAGTAAACCCTGTAATGGCATGTGTACACAAGAGGAGCACGCACCGGTGAAGAATCCTCCGCGTGAATCCACAACATGGCCACAGCGCGAGGTATAGAAACACCACATTAGGGCCCCAAGATCCTCCTTCCTCGCTGAAAAAAAAACTTCTTGAGGTCTTGACGAGGCCAACATTAGACGAAAAGTATGTCTCGGGACAGGCCGCTCCTAAAATGACCTCCCCAGCCCAGTTCACAGAGTGTCCGTCTGTCCTTGGCCCCCTTTTATTCTATTTTCTAACAACATCCCTTCAAAGTTCAAAAGACGACGAGAGAAAAAGACAGTGATCCTGTGTCTTCAGTCAAGCAGAGTTGGAAGACCCTTTTGTTTTTGCCGAAAATACAAATAAATACAGTCCTCCTTGGGCTGGCTATATATATATATATATATATATATATATATATATATATATATATATATATATATATATATAATCTTCATACATACCATTGACAATTGTCTACATATTTAGATATATGTATTTGTTGAAACTATATAAAAAAAAAACTCCTACACCCCACAGTGGTTGTGTCGTCCACCAGGTCTCTCTCTCTCTCTCTCTCTCTCTCTCTCTCTCTCTCTCTCTCTCTCTCTCTCTCTCTCTCTCTCTCTCTCTCTCTCTCTCTCTCTCTCTCTCTCTCTCTCTCTCTCTCTCTCTCTCTCTCTCTCTCTCTCTCTCTCTCTCTCTCAGGTTTCACAGTAGCGTGGGGCTCTTGGTGGTGTAGGTCATGCAGGGGAAGTGTCGGCTGTCTCCGTCCCACTGCGGACCCTGGGGCTGGGGGGCCGCGGCGGGCAGGCTGCTGGGGCTCCAGTGGTTGATGTAGCTGGCCATGAGAAGAGTCAACTCCAGGATCTGATAACAGAGTGGGGGGGAAACTATAGAGTTAGCGGTTTTACCGGTTATAACGCGAGCTTGGGGGTTTTATTTCTCTCGTAAAAAATCGTCTTCAAAATGTTATCGCTTGTCCGTAAATCACTGAACGGTGTATGCGTCCAAGATGCTCATCACATCTCCTGACCCAGTACGAGCCTAGGAGACCGCTCAGCTCATTATTGGCTGTTCCCAGAGTCCAAACTAAACTCGGTGAAGCTGCCTTTAGCGTCCATGCTGCTCACATGGAGAACAAACTGCCAGTAGAGCCAAGACTTGAGACAATGCTTACCTTCAAAACTAAGCTAAAGACCTACCTGTTTGCCATTGCTTTTAATTTATTTTCTTTTAAATCAATGCATTTGTTAGTTTGTTTTATCGTTTTTATTCTGTGTGTTTTTGATTGTCGGTTGCCTTTGGGTATGGGATGTGCCATATAAATACATTTGCCTCGCCTTGCCTTGCCTTTATTTGACACCGCGGTGCCAGAGAGCCAGCGATCGCTACCCGTCAGAGGTTTACTGCGAACCGCGCGGTCGTGAAAACATTCGAAACGAAACCCGTTTTCGGGTCTTATTAGCGCGCCGTTACGGTCGTAACGTGGCGCGCCGCCATGTATCCCACAAAGAAACGCGGTGCTGCTTGGCTCATTAGCGCTGGGAAGCATATCTGGTGACAGACGAGTGGTGATGGAGCTGAGGGCTACACGTCGCTCCCCCTCCTCTTTCGTCTTCCCCCGGCACTTTTTTAAACTCTGTATATGATATAGCACTATGTTCTACATTTCATTTGATATCGTAAAATGTTTGTTGTCTGTCTGAAACTGTGTTGCTGACTGCTGCTCCCTAGCTTGGCCGGGGGAACCTTAAAAAAATAGATGATTAATCTCTAAATAAAATAAAACAGACGCTGGTTATCTGCCATCGAAGGGCCTGGCTCAGTTCACCTCGGCATCCACGTCTTGCTCAACATCTGCCCAGAAAGAGTCGGAAAGGTGAGGCTCACCTTGGGCTTGGCAAGGGCAAAGACCAGCTTCTCCACACTCTTCTTGGGGACGCCTGGCTCCCTCTGCTGGCTCACGACCACCATGAAGTCGTCACGGTAACCGCCGAAGGTAATTACAGACTGGTAGCCGTAAGTGACAAGCGTGTGCTACAAAAGGAAGGGGAAAAAAAGGAAAGAAAGGAAGATGAAGAAGAAATAAACGGGTGTAAAAAAATGTGTAAAATAAATCTAAACGAGACACATGCATATGTTTTATCCACTGGGCCTGTAATCGAACATGACAGACTTGGAAAAACGAGCTTTTTGGTCTTCGGCTGTTTCTTTTTCCCGGAGAGAACAAATTGAGTGTGAAGATGCGTACATAATTTCCCCTGATTTATTGTGAAGGTTCCCCTAAGAATTGCTGGGAAGACATAAACGGGGCACATGCCAAACCATTAAAACAAATATGGCTTGTGGTTCTTTCTGGTATTCAAAGAAAGGAAAACCATTTCAGACCAGAGCGTCCACATACTTCTCTAGATGTGGCCTGCTTGGAGACCGACAAAGAGAGACTCCCAACCCTCCACTTATCGTTTGTAGTCCAACATTTTTTGTCAAATTCTACAAAAAAAAGAAACCAGACCAAACCTGCTAAACAATCTGAAAGATATATTTTTTAAGGTTAAATTCTGAAAATCCAGGTTTATTCCAGTTCAAATGCAAGACTATCTCGTAAGGCAGGTGACGATATGAATATTTCCTCCGGTGAACCCGTCTATCTCAACTGGTAGAGCACAGCATGAGCCCTGCCAGGATTACTGCAGGGTTGGACCGGCCATCTGGCAGACCGGACACTTTCCTGGTGGGCCGACGTGCCTTTTGGGCGGACACAACTGTGTTTTTAAAAAAAAATGTTGCCTGACCGACCCATAAAACGGGTCGATCGGCCCATTTTTTTTTGTTTTCTTAATTGACCCTGGGTTGGCGCAATCACTTCTTTGAAACCCCAGTGTAACCGATTGTGGTGGGCCGGTCTGAGCCAAAACGCCAGGGCCGATTACTCATCCCAGTCCAGCCCTGGAGCAGGGTTTCGATTCCAATCATAAAATGGATAGTCCCAGTCCTTGATTCTGATTGGCTCGAAGCCGTTGTAAAGTACTCTATAAGCACACACCTGTGACCGCATAATAATTCATTTTTAGTATTAGTGCACCTGTATGCTAAAGCCTGTATGCAAGCCTGTGTTGCTTGGCAACCATTTTGTCTTGAGGAATTATATTGCTTGGCGGAAGAATCACGATTTGTTTTCAATAAATGATCGCATTTTATGTTGCTGTGTTTATTTTGTGAAATCTTACTGTGGTCTATAGTTTTAGTAACCTTTGCGTCGTTCCTAACAACGCCCCCTAGCTGTTGTAAAATCACTGTAAACCACGGCCTCCCGCGGCTTATTGTTTAATTAGGGCCACCCATGCGAAGTATGCATGCCCTCATGGTATTGTCAGACGCTTTGAATAAAAGTGTCCATCAAATGGCATACAGTATTCTGTGCTGTATTCATACTTTAGGCGGGCTTACCATGGTGTAATCCAACACGAACAGGCCATCCTCGTTCACCGCCAGCCACACCTGGGTCTGTTCAACGGGCGATGGGGGCACAGGCTGCTCACACAGGTACAAAGAAGAAGCTCATTTTACACTTGAAGTCCATAATAATAAACCACAGCTGCTTCTGATGAACAAAACCACCTTTCTTAGTCTGGACATCCAGAGAAATTAAAAGGGATTAGGAATTTGCTCGATTTTTTTCTTTTTAAAAGACAATTCTTTAAAGAGGTACAATAAAACTTTGAAGGAGGAAAGTAAATGTCACTAGTTACTCATTTACACGTTGACCATAAATGTAAATGTAGAAAAATTATTTGAACTTGTACTTTTACAATTCCAGGAGGACTTCATCTTAACAATTCCAGAATAAATTAATAAAACGATTAATAAAAACACAGAGAGAAACTCAAACACCTTTTAACATTTCAAAATGAAAACCCTTTGGACTGGTTTACCTTGGCGCTGAACAGCTTGGCTCCGAACAGGGTCCACTTCCGCGCCACGGTCAGGTAGATTCTCACACACTCGGACGCACTGCATCCGCGGAGCATCGACCACTTAGTGGTCAGGCGGTCACTAAGCTCGCTGAAAGAAAAGAAAAAGACAGGGAAAACGAGAAGGAACCGTTTAAAGAATAAAAGCGGTGGTTTGAACATCATGGTCTGCTGCTCGTTTTTTTTTTTTTTACTGTGGCAATACATCACATCAATTCCTAAAATATCCCACACAGATTTAAGACATTAAGATTATACACATTGTGCAATGAATGAAAAAGAACAGATTTATGCATGCTGTGAAACCAATCGCATAATTAAGTCATACACCAATGGATAAGAACAATAAACATTTGAATGAAATGAATGAATGAATTAATAAATAGTTTTGGAATTTCGTATCATAAAAATGCATGAGGGAAAAGCAAACGTTAACTGGAATCTCTTTAAAAGTTCAGAAACTCCAGTAAAACGACAGACTAATGCATGCCATGGTGTGTGTGTGTGTGTGTGTGTGTGTGTGTGTGTGTGTGTGTGTGTGCAGGGTCCAAATGTACTTTTAGAATTGTGTCTTTTTACCTGCCAGAGTGGAAAAATCTACCGGCCAAGCAATTGTTTTAATATGTAACCCTGCCTTTTTTTTACCTGCCAAATGGTCAACTCTATCAGCCATTGGCAGCCATTTGCAGTTGTTCATTTTGGACCCTGTGTGTGTGTGTGTGTGTGTGTGTGTGTGTGTGTGTGTGTGTGTGTGTGTGTGTGTGTGTGTGTGTGTGTGTGTGTGTGTTTCGTACCGGAGCTGGTCTGAAGTGCAGTCCTGCTTGTAGCGCTTGGGGTAGAATCGCTCCAGGGTCTGCAGAACAACCAGCTGGGACTTGGGTGGGGGGGGGCCCGTCGTGGTGGGGGAGGAGGAGGAGGAGGAGGAAGGGGGCGTGGGTCGCTCCAGATCCCCTTGCTCCACCTGCAACGGTGGAGGTGGAGGGTCCAGGGAGTTGAGAGAGGAGGCATGACCGTGTTGTGGCTAAAGTGTTCGACTCAAAAGGAAAAGGCTCTGGGTTTCCCACTGTCCACAGCCTAACCTGTAGGCCTCCCTTGAGCAAGATACCCTAACCCCTACCTGCTTCTTTATGACAATATTTGAACTGTAAGACGCTTTGTATAAAAGCTTCTGTTAAATTAGTCCAATTGTATGCATTTGTTTTTTTAAAGGAAATAGAAAAAAATACACCTGTTTCATTTACTATATAAACCTTCTGGTTTTCTTTGGATTTAGGTTCATGGATGATTTATGCGTTTCATCTATTAGATATCTATAACCATGAATCTTGTCCTCTTCCCATGATGATGATCAAGCCCAGATATACCATATGGGGAATCTGGGCACGTGCCCAGGAGCCCCTCAGCGCATTCCCATTTTTATTTTATTTTTTCTGTCGGCTCCACATAATTATGACACAAAGCTTGACCCATTCTCTTGATCTTGATAATTATCCAATCAGAGTGAAATAAAAGTTGTTTCCAAAGCAATTACGTATCATGATTGATTGTTTTAACGGTGAGCTGGCTGGGCAAGTGGTGACTGCTGAGCAGGTGGCAATGCACTGTGTAGATTGGCTAATGGTCAAGGTGGGCGGGCATAGAGAGCAGATAGCTTACATTGCACAGATTCAAGATCAGTTTTTCTGAAGCCAAGTCGAGGCTAAAAACAGTGAAATTATTTTTTACCTGACCCACTTTCAGTTAGCTTGTACCAGTGAGAAGTGTGCTGGGAAAAAAAGCCCGGCATGGTGTGTGTCTGGTGATGATGTTGTTACGAACCTGCGCCATGAGGGCGGCCACCTCCAGCGCCAGCTCCTTGTTGACGGGGAAGTGGCCGTGGTGGACCTCGTCGTTCACCTGGTAGGCCAGCAGGAGGCGCTCTCGCTCCGTCTCGCCCTTGGCGTGCGCTCGGAAACACAGCCTGTAGTCAGAAACACCCGTCAACCCCGTCTTTTTTTCCCGGGATTCTCCCGTATTTTACCCTTCTCTGCCGCTGTGTAAATATTTTCCCGTAAATCTCCTGCATTTTTTTACCCTTTCTTATAAAAGGTTTATAAGAACATAAACCATTTAATAACCACCTAATTATAGTAAATTACTGTAGGAACTAGTTAACCCAATCCTTGCTGCGTTGATATTTTAAAGCAAGTGGTTGCCCAAGTGGTGATTTTAGGATTCACTGTGTGTACCCTTGTCTAAATGATAGGGGTATGTGGACAGTGTGGTGTGTTTTTTTTTATTCATCACGTTATAATTTAGTATAATGAAAGTCCAATGTTTAAAATCCCATTTGAGAAACTGTTCCAAACTTTGTGGCACCTATTCCTTTCAAATCGTGTCCCCCCCCCTTCTGCAGTCGTAAGCTTTGGTTTGTGGGCCCTTCTCAAAGCAACACGACTGTATTCCTCTAAACACACAAAAAGTATTTTCTCCAACACATTCACCACACAATAAAATATGGAGAGAGAGATGTGTGTATTCTGAAACTTTCTTTTACTTAATGTAAAAATCTGCCTTGTGTATTTTTTGGCGGCCACAAATGGCGCTTTTCCACTGCATGGTATCGGCTCAACTCTACTCTACTTTTTAGATTTTTCCATTGCGGATAGTACCTGGTACCTGGTCCTTTTTTTGGCATCACCTCGTTCGAGGTTCCAAGCGAGCTGAGGCGATACTAAAAGGTGACGTGATAACACTGCACTAAAACTAGAATTGTCACTGCGTCATCATTGTGCGACATCATCCTACACAAACCCGCCATTATAGCCCGCGGTTTTACATATTTTTTTATTCTGGACTAGTCGTCAATCCGCAATGGCTTCCCTCCCGCAATGGCCTCGGCTCGACTTGACTCCAGTTTCCAGTGGAAAAGCGCTAAAAAAAACCTCACCTGCTCTTGTATGTTAGACGAACAATTCTTGTCCCCTCATATTTCCCAGGATGCAGTTCTTTCAGAGCCTGCTCCCATTTGGAGATGACATCACAGATCTAGAAAAACAACATCAGGTAAATTACTTGGTGTTTCATTTCACAAAGTTTTACTACCATTTTATTTGTATAGCACCCCTAATTAATCACAGTTACAGTCTCAACGGTCTTCACAGGCCCAGATTACAAATGATAAATGGTCATTACATACATTTTCTGACCTGTGGCCGCTCAAAGCTCTTTACAATTAGTGCCTGTCATTCACCCATTCATACACACATTCATCAACAGCGTCTTGCTCAGGGACACCTCGACCTCAACAGTGTTTTCTCGGTTGAAAAAGCGATTATCCAATGAAAGCCGTGGGGGGACTTAACCATTAGCCAATCAGCAACGCGGGCGGGACTAACGCCGTTGTCAAGCATGTCAAGCGTTGTCAAGCTGTGCGCCAGAACCAAGGAGGAGTAATACCAACAATGGCGACCGCTATAGACAAGATAGACGCTGCCATCGAGTATCGCAATATCGCCCGACATCGTAGTTTGTGTTTACTTAACTTCAGTGTCCACTTAAAATGACGTTAGATTCAGGCGGATACATTGGTCTCTAGTGATTGGTTAGGGAAAATCGAACCCCCCCCCCCCACGGAAATCTGTTATAGTGGAGGCAATGGGCCGAAGATTGAAGATGAAAATGGAGAGTAACGAGTCTGACATGAGGCTAGCTCCTATGTGTTGCCATCACCTTGGCGGAGGGCTGCAGACAGTGCTCCAGGTCGTTGCCAGACGGGTCGTCGGTGAACAGGGCGAAGCCGGAGAGCTGGGGTTTCCTCATGCCCACCCGCTGGTTCAGCGTGCTGAGGAACTCCTCCACCGTGGTGGAGCCGTCGAAGCCCACCACCTACGGCGAGAGGCAGAGGACAAACCCAGGGACAAATGAAGAAGCCGTGCGTTATGGGTGATGAGGAGGTCAATGATCAGTTCTATAATAGGTCAAGTATTTCATGTGTTGCACAAGTGTGTTGGTTTGTGCGTGTATGTCTTTCAAGAGTATAGGTGCAATTTCCAGGCAGGCAGGCAGGCAGAAAGAAAGAAAGAAAGATAAAGAAAGTGAGTTTCAAAAAGTATAGGACTAACTACAGCCAGAAAAGAAACATGTAATACAATGCAAAGACTCAGGGACACAAGGGAATGGTAGCGCGTGTGTTAGTCACCTGGTAGGTGCTGTTCATGAAGTGCACTGGGATGCTGAAGGGCAGAGAGTGGTGGTAGGGGTTCCTCAGCAGGATGGAGACGATCTCCATGCGCGACGGCTTGGCCACGCGCTCGCCGTTGTGCAGCGTGCGCTCCAGCGACCGCTGGCAGTACACGGCGTACTTGCCCACCTCGCTCCTGCAGGGGGCGGTAGAGTCACACGATTGAATTCCTCACCGTGATTTCATTGTGTTGAGAGATGATGTGTGGGGTTAGGCACACATCATCTGAGCTACTGGACGGGCTACTGCTTGCGTCTGATATTGGTAGGACCTTTGATTTGATGCACGATGAACTCATTTTCTCTTGATTTCACAGGTAACTAGTAATTATTGAAGTATTGAAGAGTGTTTTTAAATGCGTTTCAGGCGTTTCTCACCTTGGGTCTGCGTTGCGCTGCAGGTACTGCCTCAGGTACCACAGGAAGTGTTGTTGGGGAAGGAATAGAGCGACGCACAGAGACAGCAGCTGCCAGCACTGCAAATACGTTAGAACCACATTGATGTCTTGTTTAGTGTCATATTACGTACTTATAGGTTATGTCTTTTGTATTAGCCAAGATGTATCATTTTTCAACTGAGCATTTGTGAAAGATTTTCAAGCTTTGTATAAGTACAGTGAAAAATACGTCTACCCGAAATGTGCCAAAGCGGCATCTTTAATGCATATATCAATTTATTGTTTTATGTACTGTGCATTGTTCTGAATGACAAACCATATCAACGGAGCGCAATATTTAAACCACAATTAGTTCTGACTTTATTGTTTTCCATTAATTTCATCCTCACTCACTGCTCTCTAGCGTCTCTATTTAGCGTTGAGTGTAACTGTGTGGTCTGACCTGCGTTAGCGAGTAGTTGGGTGGCGTTCGGCGGTTGGTCTGTTTGATCAGCTGACAGTACATCTCGTTCTGGAGCTCCGGGTGTGTCAGGCAAACCTGCAATGCATTCTGGGCCAGCGAGGTGTGGTAGTCAATGGACGGAGACTCCACCAGTACGTTGATGAAAAGTTGACAGGACTGGGGAGAAAATGGGAGGGAAATACCGGTATTAAAAACTATCCATCTCAACCCTCTGGTACGCCAACGTTGTAGGTAATACACTTAGTAGATTGCAACCTGCGGTCCTATGCTACATGTTATTCCCTCTCTCTTTCGACCAACTGTCCTGGCCAAAAGGCACAAAATCCCATTAAATAAACATATTTGAAAAAACATCCATCTTGAAGAAGTAGCCTTAAAAAACAGCTTAAAAAAAAAAGAAGAAAATTAAAAGTGCAATATCACTACAGAACCAGCAGGTGGCAGCATATACTCTCAATGACCACTAAGCCTTTCATCACAGCAGATATGCGTTATTCAATTTGGCTTAAGTGGCACTATCCAAGTGGTAAGTGGTAGCTATCCAAATCCTTTCCAGAAAGATGCATTACACTGCAATTAGCAAAAAAAGCCCCCTTTTTCCATCTGGTCAGTTTTCCAAAGGACAAAGAAAGCAAAACGCAAACCTCATTATTTCTTAACAGTGACAACTCATGGGGCGACCGAAGACAAAGCAGCCCTTTCTTAAACACATCGGATTCATGAGTACGCAAAAAAAGAAAGGGAACAAAGTGGAGGGCCGCTTCAAAGCGCCGAAGCCGGGTCTGTAAAAGACTGCTGGTCCCGTTCCCTGGCTGCCTTAATGTGTCTGTGTGGAGGGTTTTCAGGGCTGGCTGGTCAAAGAGAAAGAGACAAGCTTTTTTTCAGTTTTCCAACCCCACACAGGCGACCTCTCGGCCAGCGGAGCGGGGGAAATGTGTTAGATACGGAGCGAAAGAAAGAAAGACAGAAAGACAGAAAGAAAGAAAGAAAGAAAGAAAGAAAGAAAGAAAGAAAGAAAGAAAGAAAGAAAGAAAGAAAGAAAGAAAGAAAGAAAGAAAGAAAGAAAGAAAGAAAGAAAGAAAGAAAGAGGGAGAGAAACTAGATCTTCGGTTCATGGTCAAGGTTCATCGTCTTCCTCTGATCATCCTTGATCCGTTACTCTCCCTCCTCCTCCCTCCAGTCCCACCATTCCCCCCCCCCACCAGCGACCTGACCTCCCAGGTTTCTTCCTCCATAAAACAGGGGGCGCCTCCTTTTCACACTGCTAGTAAACCATGGGAGCATTTAGCCCCCAATCAGAACCAGATAATCAAGGCCTCATCCCTTTCTCTCTCTCCCTTTTCCACACGTTGTAATGAGCCGGAGGGGGGGGGGCCTCTGCCGCCCCCAGTGTTTGATGTGTCTGAGGCCGGACCATGAGAGGAAGGGGGGGGGGGGGGGGGGGGGGGAGGGGGAGAGAGAGAGAGAGAGAGAGAGAGAGAGAGAGACAGACAGACAGACAGACAGACAGACCTCCTTGTTGGAACACAGAGGGGTAATAACATCAGAAATTGGAGCAATACAGAGGGAGAGAATAGAAAGAGGGAAAATAAAAAGACGGAGAAAAGACGTGGAGGAGTCTTTTGGACGAGTGTGTAGGAGTGTAGGAGTGAAGCGGAGAGGGGAGTGAGTGTGTAGGAAGGAGTGTGCGTGTGCACCTTGAAGAGTTTCAGGGCCTCGGTCTGCAGGGCTTCAGACGGCAGGGTGGTGAGGGAACAACGCAGACCCTCCTTAGAGCAGCACAGGACCCCGCTCTTCCACAGCACCGAGTCTAGATAACAAGGAACACACACACACACACACACACACAGGCAACAGACAAACACGGGCAGAGAGACACACACACACACACAGGCACACACACACACAGGCAGAGACAGAAACACACATACAGAGACAGAGACACACACACAGGAAGAGACACAGACACACAGGCAGACACACACACACACACACACACACACACACACACACACACACACACACAAACACACAGGGAGAGCTGATTATACAACTGCAGTGACCCTGCCTCTGAAAACCATTCCCTACACAGACCAGTCATAAACACTGTCTGCATTGTGGATTAGCATCCCAGATCAAAATAGCTACGCTAAATGCTAACAGAATGAAGCTGTGAGCAGCACTGCAGAGCATGTGTCACCCTCAGATAACAACCTGACTCATTTACGAATGCAACCCGCACTACTTATGTCTGAACTACGAAGATATACCGTTACTTTGGACGTCTAATTTAAGCACCATGCTTACAAACCACGATAATCACAAAGCAGATATACGTGTCCCTTTTTAGTGCTTGAAAACAGATATATAAATGCAGCTGTTACCGGGACATTGAAAGTAACTGACTCACATTGCGGGCGATCGGCTTACATTGGGAGCGACTGGTTTAGATCAGGAGGGACCGACTATCATTGTGGAGTTATTCTGAATCCACAATCGCGTTATTACGCAGCTGGGGCATTGAAACCCGATTAAGTGTGTTTACATGACACATTACGTGTGATAAGGGCTATCTAGGAGGTGTCTTAACAGGGTTTCACTCGAGGGGAAAAAAAGCTGTTTCTTAACCAGGCTTAGGTGTTTACTTGGGCATTAAGAAATCGGGTTATTGCCTTTACGAGGTTAAAACTGGATTTCTTTATGGGCGTTTAAACACACTCACTGAGAGTGAGGGACATTGAGTGTGACTGACTGTAGTTGAGGGCGAGAGACATTGATAGTGACTGAGTCTAAGGATCCTGACTCACCTGGGTCTCCCTCTGCGTCCAGCAGTTTGCCGATCAGCTGCTCGTACTCGGTGCCCACCTTGAAGCCGGCGCCGCTGCCCGCCGCCACGGTCAGGTGGTACAGCCACGTGTCCTGGGAAGACAAGAACAGACAAGATGGAGGACGGACGGGTGGTCATTCCTTGAGGGTCTTGTTCACACCACCAACATTACATGGAGTCACAGCAGAAGCTTTTATCCAAAGCGACAATCGAAACACAACAAACGACATGGGAGCAAATACAAAAATGTTGACTGAACATGAACGTGATTATGGCGTTTATTTTTCATACATCTTACAAAGTAGGGGGCGTAAAACGGTCACTGTCCTTGCGTGTGCGTTCACGCATGAAGCAAAGCATTATGGGATGGTTTGACGGTGGCTTGCGGTGCGTTTGAAGGGGTGGGACAAAAGTTGAACTTCATTTAACTTCATGCAAATGAGCGCGTAGTGCGGCGCGCGTCCAACACAAAGTGAACGGGAGGCGCCGGCGCTTGCCAGGCAACGGATGCGGTGGCGCCGGGCCCTTAGACGCACGTCCCAAGAGTAACCGTTTCAGATCAAAAGACCGGTGGTGGTGGGCGACCACGCCCACCACCACCACCACCACCCATACCTTCTCCTGTTTGGTGCCGATGAGCAGGTAGGTGGGGCTCTGCTCCCAGGGCTGCACCACCAGGGTGCAGTGGGACGAGAGGAACCCCCGGCCCCCGGCCTCGTAGTCCTCGTCCGAGTCGCACGAGCGGTCCACCTCCTGCACCGCCGCGTCCCGCACGCGCAGCTGGCCCAGCGGCAGCTGCAGGGGGAGAGGACGGAGGGTGGGTGAGGGTGGGTGAGGGTGAGGGATGGGTGTGGTCAAGATATGGGGCAGGTAGTGGTTAAGGTGTTCCCTGCCTTAAGCCTTGTTTCCACCGAACACTTTCAGTATAGTACCCTTGAAAACATTACCGTGCCAACCTGTACCTAACCCTAGATCTGACAATTATGCAGGGTATTTGCAGGTTTCAACGAGTTCAATTTAAATCTATTTAATACCTTTTTAATTACATTTAGAACACAATTTAATACCGATTTCACGGCCCAACGGCATATAGGTATACATGAGTATACACATTTGTTTGTATTGTTATTTGTTTATTTGCTGTGATTTGTTGTCAGTTCATCACTATCAAGCAGCGCTGCTCGTCTGACAACAAAAGCATCTTGACGCTATCGCTCCACTGCAGTGGTCAACACAGCGTGCGCATACCGCAGGAGGCAAATAAATATCTATTTCACATAAAAAGATAAAAGTTTGACATTTATTGGTTTGAGGTTTATTATGTTTCCCCGCCGCACAGTCACAAAAAATATTAAAGATATGCCTTTTAAGGCCTTAAAATTACGTTTTTGAAATGCAATACTTTAAATACCGCCTCGGGTACACTGTGATGACGTAATGTATAAAAGGTGAAAGCATAGTCTAGGTGGTTAGGGTGTTTGACTCCTAGACAAAAAGTTAAGCAAGATACCTAACCTGTTCCTCCTCATTATCGAAATGTATCAACAAATGAATAACTAATAAATAGTACCGTTATGTTGTCCTCTTTAGCGGATTGGCGTAACACACAGATTGCTGTGTATTTCATTATGCTGTATGTTATACAGTAATCGTAAGCGCTAAGCGTTGAGGTGTGTTTAGGTAGTAGAGGGAGGCTTGTTTTAATGTACCTTGTCATCCTGGTTGCGGTAGTAGTAGAAGACTTTGCCGATCAGGGAGCACCACACCAGCTTGGAGTGTCCATGTTTGACCTGAAACAGAGAGACAAGTGGATGTTAGCGTTTATTTAGTTGCATTCCTACGTATGTACGACATTAGCGGCAAAGGTTTATACAGGATAAATACGACTTAAGTGAAACTCAACTTCCCATTTCGGTAAGCAACATCAGTCTACAGAAATATACAAACCATCAGAGTTTGCCCACCGTGCACTTGAAAGCTAATTATTGGTTGTGACGTAGAATTGTGATACAGGAAGTGGATGAATCCTGGCCAACTGACAAACAAACTGCTGAACTAATGGACTTCAACAGATAGTGATCATCATTATAATCTACGTTGAGAGAGGCTCAAGTGGATCATGATGATACAGACATTTAAAAGGAAAAAAAGAAAATGTTTTAATTCAATAAATAAAAAGAGCGTGGATGACATCACTACCATGCCGTAACAGGCTTTTTAGAAACAAATGCTCATCATCATCATCGATCATGACCACAGCTATGTGTCAGTTAATCAGGGGTCACAGAGGTCAAGGAGGTCACAGAGGTCACCAGCGCCGGGAGGCAGCGTGGCCCTCCGCCTGACCCCGACCTGCACATCCAAGACTGGAGGGCCAGAGGGGGGCGGGACCCGGTCATGAACCAGCGATAAGCTGTCAATCACCTGTCAGAGACTTATCACACACACACACACACACACACACACCTTCTGATGTCAAGAAGATACCAGCATCTAACTAAGCACAGACAGATATGCAGGCAGACAGGAAGGCAACAGAACTGACGGACAGACAGGCAAACCCTATGACAGGTCTGCAGACAGCCAGCCAGGCAGGCCTACAGAAAGACAGGCTTCGTTTCTAGCGGTCACATGAGCTGGTATTCCAGCTGCTCTGGTCTTACAGCCGTGTCCTGACGTGAAGCCGTTTCTGAAGAAAGCACCCCAGTGTGTTCAGTTCAACCCTCCCTCCACACACACTAATGACAGACCCCAGCACCGTCTTAAATGCTGAGCTATTTTCTACACAGTGAATGCACTGCAACTCAACGATCACCGAATATACTAAACTCAACGACCCCAGTTTATCATTACACACACACACACACACACACACACACACACACACACACACACACACACACACACACACACACACACACACACACACACACACACACACACACACACACACACACACACACACACACACACACACACACGTTGTCCAAACCCATGTCCACATCATTCTCAACCCAACCCACCTTGGTGAGCCAGCCCCTGACGGTGGGCTTGGAGGCTGTCTCCACGGTAACGGGCCCGCTGGCCTGCACCTTGAGGACGTTCTGCAGCACGCGGATCCACTCCTCCAGGATGTTGGGCGAGTCGGCCGTCAGGTAGAACGTCTTCTTCTCTGTAACCAACTGAGAACCAGGAGAACACCACCATCATCATCATCATCATTACCACCACCATCATCACCACCATCGTCCTGGTCGTGTCTGAGCAGATCAGATCAGCTGTTTGAGTGAACCCACAGCGAGAGAGCGAGAGAGCAAGAGAGAGAGAGAGAGAGAGAGAGAGAAACATTCCTGGCCCTGATGTCATCTTAAGCCCTGGCGCTGGAATGCAGTATGCTTCTTCACTCACACACACACAGACCCTTCTTCCCCCCAGCAGTAGTATGTGTGTGTGTGTGTGTGTGTGTGTGTGTGTGTTAGTTGCTGATGTATTGTTAATGGAGTTTACCAATTGCCAACTTTCAGCCCCAAAAAATCGATCTAAACAAATAGCCCAAAAAATCGATCTAAACAAATAGCCCAAAAAATCTCCTTCACTTGTTCCAACCACGTATGTTCGCCGCACAGCTGGCTCACACGAGAGTAAAGCATTCACCCCAGGTGAAGCATGCAGAGGTCAAGGGTCAGCCACTCACCTGGAATGTCTGTGCTCCCTCGCCACGAGCGATGCGACACGACGAGTTCAGCTCCATCTGTCCCTGCGGCTTCCTGATCACGTCGCTCTGAGGGCGCACACACGCACGCACGCACGCACGCACACACACACAGTGGACTGAGTGACTGGATTAAAGTCCCAGATTAGAGTGAGTGAGTGAGTGAGTGAGTGTGTGGTGCTTACGGGAGACTTGTAGTAGAGGATTTCTCCGTTCCTGAGGATGAACCAGCGGCGCTTCCAGGCCTTGATCTGACTGCCCATCTTCAAGAGGTAGCCAGACTTCTCCAGCACCTCCTGCACATGCACACGGTCCACAGAACCACACGTCAACACCACTGGTCCACTTGTCGTCATCATCATCATCATCATCATCATGACATTGTGTTTGACAGGTGTTTGGGTTTTGTTCTCTATTTTTACGTCTTCTCTCCTCTCTACCCCATCCCTCCAAACCATCCATCCTCTTCGTCTTTACTCCTCCTCTCCACTCCTGTTGTCCCCTTCTCCACTCATCCTCGCCAACCCATCTCTCCTCTCCACTCCATCTCTCCTTTTCCCTCCTCCTCCTTCTCCCCCTCCTCTCCACTCCTGTTTTCCTCCTCCCCACTCCTCCCCACCTCTCCTCTCCTTTCCTCTCCACCCAACTCCTCTCCACTCCCCTCACTCCTCTCCACAGGTCCCTCACCGGGCCGCCGCTGCTCTCGCAGGAGTAGGAGGAGGTGCGCTGGACCTTGAGCTCCGGCTCAGAATAGTCGCTGTCCAGGGAGTACGCGTCTGGAGGGATTGCATAGTCACTCTCTGAGCTGATGGAGGACATGGACACTCCTGGGGGACAGTGAGAGGGGGAGAGGGGTTTTATCACCATGGTTACAGTAGTCATGTTTCCATCTGATAGTCAAACAAATTTTAAGCAAACTTTTGAAATGTTACAAAAAAGCGAATTAGACACGTTTCCATCAACTGGTGGTTTGGAGGGCGATAAACTCGGCTACGCAAAGTGTAGTTTCGTCCGAATTTGGCAGTATAGGCTACGTTACGCATGGCTGTAATAAACAGCAGAAGAAATACAGGTTACTAAAAAAAACAACAGATCTGAGAATATTTTATTTTCACGGATGAGGCTGAGGAATATTTTGTTCTCCTCATCGGCTCCTCACCATGTTGTCACGTTATCTGGGGAAAACACCGACAGCGGAAACAGCTGATCAATCATGTGAGTTAAATGTTCGCTACGTCAGAACTTATTCGGCAAAGGTGTTTCCATCTCCCATTTGGCGCATTAACCCTTTTTCGAAAATATTGACGCCGATGCTACGGCCTGTACGTACCTCTCTTGACGGCGCGTGGGCTCCCGGGGACGCTGCCCTTGCGGTCGGGGCCGAGGGCGGAGGTCCGCAGGCTGGCCAGGGAGCTGCTGTCATCCTCCGAGCCCGAGTCGTCATCTGGCAGAGGCACACTGCTGATCTGAGTGGCTTTCTGACACACACACACACACACAGACAATAACATATCAGTGTGACATGCGTGGGCTCGCCAAAACACACACGCTTGTAGATTATGGTTAAGATTTTTTGGCTGTCTGCACGTTTTTTCACTTTTTGTCACTCTTTGTCAAGTATTATTTTAGAAATATGTCTAAATAATGAAACACATTCATTCACCCATTGATCCATCATTGCAGATCGTTTTTTGTTCAATTTTGCAAAAGTCAATTTGAATTATGCGTTTTGAAAATGTTACCTTTTGAACAGACTGAAACATCCCTTCAGGAATGGACCACTCACCCCTTTCAGTGTGGTGTAGACGGGCACGTTGATGTTCTTGTAGATGAGGTTGGTGAACGGGCCTGAGGCTGGGTACTGGGGGAGGTTGGATGCTGCAATACACACACACACACACACACACACACTTTTACAAACTTGTTTACTTTACTTACACTTACTTAAACATTATAACACAGGTGAAGGCCCTCTCGCTCCGTCTACTGCCTTTGGTTTCCTGTGGGTGGCAGAGACTGGTGGGTGGAGCTGAGAGGGTCGTCGGGTGATGTGGTTCACCTGGGCAGGATTGGCCATAGAAGTTCATTTTTGTTGCGGCCCTCAGAGCCTGGTTGTAACACACAAGACAACTCTGACGTAGCCCCCAAGTATTTTCATTTCGGAGAAACTAAATACTAAGTCTTTCTACTAGTTTTGCATTACAACATTTTGATCTCGATAATGACTAGTGACTAGTGAGCCATGCTCGGTCGAATCATGAAATAGTCTCCACTAACACCTGTGCCTGAGGCAGAGCTAGTGGGCTGAAATCGATCTGACAGGTCGCGGTGACATCATTATCGCCCACAACAAGCCTCTGCTGTCTGTGTGATATGCCCGGCAGCAGGAAATACAATACTTTAAACGCCCTCAAATCCCACACAAGTCTGAGGTAGGTGGTGGCGGCGGCTGGGACAGCAGACATGGTGATAATTATACCTTGCCTCCACTCTTTCATCACAACTGATTAAAAACCACCACCACCCCACCCCCCCCCCCCCCCCCCCGCTTCCCTTCCCGCCCTTTCCCCTCTTTTCTTGCCGTTCTCTCAGTTCTCTGCGGAGTACTGAGAGAGCGAGAGAGAGAGAGAGCAAGAGAGAGAGAGAGAGATCTTCCACCTGCACAGGTGTGTGTGTGTGTGTGTGTGTGTGTGTGTGTGTGTTAAGCCCCGGAGGGAAGAGGAAGTGACATCAAAAGGAACAATGACAGACAGATCCGACCCACCGCAGTCAGTTAAGCATCAGGTGAGTGACACAAGACAGCAAACACACACACACACACACACACACACACATATAGGTGCACACACACTAAAAGACATACAGATGCATGTACACGTACACATAGACTAAAACACGTATAGATGCACGCACACACACACACACACACACACACACATTAAATGACTACTGGGAGGCATTATAGTGCTTATAGGAGTGCACTATGACAAATAGGGCTGGGCAATATATTGATATTGTATCGTGATATGAGACTATATATCGTCTTATATTTTGGATATTGTAACATCGTGATATTGTATAAGTGTTGTCTTTTCCTGGTTTTAAAGGCTGCATTACAAATGAAAAAAGTGTGAAAAAAGTGAGAAAGTACTTTTCATTTGTCAAGTATTGAATTCACACAGGAGTATACAAAAATAGGCCTACCATGTGGTTATTTTATATAGACTATTTATTTATTGGAATTACCAGAAAACATGCTATGTCGTGATATATATCGTTATCGAGATATTAAATGACCTACATCAGGATAGAAGATTTTGGCCATATCGCCCAGCCCTGAAAAAAGATCCAACACTATAAAAAGGTTAATCCATGATCGTCAGACGAACACCCACCTCGCCCAGGGCCCCTGGCTGCAGGCATGGCCTCCGATACTCTCATCCCTGACTTGGCCACCGCATAGATCCGACTCTCCTGCCAGGGGGAAATCGACACACCCGGTTACATCAAGGCAAAAACCACAGAGCAACGGCCACCTCTGCTGTTTCTAACAAGCACCGGAAGAACCGAAATGAAAGATCGCAGAGTGACATCACTGGAACATTTGCTATGCCAGCGGGACGATGCTGTGCTATGGTTCTGCGATCATCGTTTTTGGCAATGGACAAAGCACTTTAATATCTCCTGCCTCTGCCCAGAGCAATTGGGGAGAGGAAAGGACTGCATATCGATGCATTTAGACCGCTTCTCTGGTTTATTTCTCGTTTATTTTGAAGGAACCAATTTCTATATAATACGAAGAAGAATAATGCATAGTGTCAAACTGCAAGGCTTTGAGGCAAAACAAAAGAAAGATGAGTAATATAGGAAGGCCCATGGTACCCATGAAGGTAGGCGGTGGAGGGGCGGGGTGGGCGGCTTCAGGACTTCCGGGTCCAGCCTCTCCAGCTCCTCGGCCAGCCCCACGAAGGACACCCCGTCGTGGGCCGCCTCCTCCTTCGCCTCGGTGCCCTCCACCACCCCGTCCATGCCGTCGGGGATCCCGTCGTCGATGTCCGTCTCCTCCACCACCTGGGCGAAGGCCGAGGCGGGGCCGGCGGCAATGCTGGCGGTGCTGTGGAGGGTGGAGGACGAGGAGGAGGTGGTGATGTCTATGTTGACGTTGAGGTGGTGCAGCTTATCCAGGCTGGGCTGGGGCTGGCTGTAGTGCTTCTTCCCCAGCTGGATGCTGTCTCTGGGGATGAGCGGAGTCCGTAGCTTGGGCAAGGTCATGCTGGCGCCGGAGGACGACAACGACAGTTGCTGCTGGGTCAGGAGGGGTGCGTGGCTGGGGTTGCTGCTGCCGGGGAAGGGGTGGTTGGTGGAGGGAGAGCGGGACAGCAAGGGGCTCTTGGGGGTGATGCCGGTGGGTGTCGTCTCGGTCTCCGGGCTGCTGGGACCGTGGGCCATCTCGTAGGCCGAGGACGAAGAGGAGGAGGACGAGGAGGAGGAGGAGTGAAGGCACTGCGAGCGGAACTTGCTGTTGAGTTCGTCAGAGGAGTGGTCTCTGCCTTCCCCCCTATCCCTGCCTCCGCCGGGGGCCTCCGGGCTGCCAGGCCCCTCCCTGGTCCTGCCTTGGGAGTGGACCTCATGGCTCCCAACATCACCCCGCAAGATCCCCTTAGAGCCTTGTTCAGGAGCCCATTTCAGATCTGAGAGAGGAAACAGAAGCACAACAACAAAGCTTTTGAAGCTTACATCCATAAAGCTTTTGTTTAAATACCCCCCTTAGGGATTAATAAAGTGAATCTAATAATAATCAAATAGGATACAGACTTAGAGGTGAATATGGCAGCATTAAGTATCAATGGGTACATTTAAGACAAGACTTGTATTCCTTTTCAAAGTCTACCCCATGATGGTGGGGCTTTGTGATAGGAAATTGCCTGGCTTGAACTCAAGAACGTGCCCATGGCTTCAAAGGCTCCAGTGTGCCCATGCCAGGCCTCTAGGAGGAGCACACACCTGTTGGTGGAGCCTTGATGTGATAGGCTCCTCCACCACCGTTACGAGGACCAGGCTGTCTCCAGGACTCCTCCAGAGCCGGGGGTGTCCCTGGGCAGCTGGGGGGGTAAAGAGGGCTGTTGGGCACCAGGTGGGCGTCTGTCACTGGGGAGGTAGCGGGAGATGGAGGCTTCTCCAAAAGTACTGGGAAAAGAAGGAGGGTTGGTTAGGTTAGTCTCCCACATCACTTTTCCTCTTTCGTCATAATGAGGCAGGAGTGGCTTAGGTATTTGACTCCCAGCCAAAAGGTACTGGGTTCGATTCCCCAATGCCAGCTACTCCTTTCTATTGTTCTTCTTAAGCCATTACTCATTGGTCTACTATGCTGAGAAGAACATCTGAATGATGAACAAGTATCACCACTGGGGGAGTAAGTCTGAGTCTAGTCTAGAGGTTACCTTGCAGTCTGTCCTGAAGCAACATGATCTGCTCTGCCTGCCTGAGGTTGGCCATCTTCAGCTGCTGGTTCTCCTGCTCCATCTACAACCCAGGTAAAAACACAGCACAAGGTTTTAAAGAAAGCTTAGAAAGAACCTTAAAAACAACCAAATGTATGGAAACAGGTAAAGCTCAGCTATACAAAGAGGTTGTCACAGTAACTCACAAATCACAAAAGAACTCAAAAGTAGATTAGACATTTCTAAAGGTGAATGACTATTGGCCCTGTAAGATGAAAGCTTTGCATGAGGCCTTTGCCTTTGAGTCCAGGCTTTGACTCAACATGTCTGAGCTTACCTCTCTAAGCTTGACAGTGACCCAGTCCTTAATCTTAGCAGCTTTCTCCTCAATGACCTTTGCTTCCTGGGCCCTCACCAAGATCTGTATTCAAAAGAAAAACACGGATTGCGGATTACATCTGACATTTTATGGACATAAATGGACATTTCTGTGGTCCTCATCTGCCTGCACCATACCTGTTTTTCCAGCTGCACCTCTAATCTCTTTATCGCAGCATCTTTTTCTTGAATCTGATTGGTGAGGTCCTGATACTTCCTGCACAGCGAGCTCTCTGATTCGCTGGTTTGTATGTTGGCGGATTTCAGTTTTTCCTCCATGACATGAATCTAGAACACATAGTTGGGTGATTCACAGCAGAAATGTAAGACGCGTGTTGGTTGTAAGTGGAAGTTTGCTCAGTTAGGGGAGGGCACAGGACAAAGACAGAGCTAAGTGGGATTAAAAACGGTTCAAAAGTTCTGACAAGATAAACCTTTCAAAGCCCTAAGGAGGTAAGACTTTGTAGTGAAAAAGAAAAAGGGTACAGCTAACTATCCCCTTCTGAGTAGACCTAAAAGGGTTAGAAAATTAGTGACTAAATCCAAAGCAAAAGGGACAAAGACACGTTAGATATCGGGTTTCAGAGTCTCCAAAATCTAAATCCAAACAACTTTACTCCTTTTGTCAAATGTTAAAAGGGCTAGCTGTGTTATCCATCATGCAACCTAATATACTGCTTCACAACTACTGCAATTTAGCAATAATGAATTGACCGTTCTTCCATGCATTACATCTTTCATAACAGTTTGTTTTTGTCAAGAGGTTAACACCCACCCAAAAAAACTTTAGAAGAAAGCCGGGTTTGGTGGGGATAGAGACCAGCCAACCGAACCAGTACCTGTAGAGAACTAGGACCAGAAGCAGCCATACCTGTTTCTCTGCGTGCATCGCCCGATGGTCCGCTTCGATCACCCTCTGCTCCAACTCCTGCATCTGGAATGGATGGACAAAATAGGCTGCCATTACCACCATGGGTCAATTGTCTCTATTGGGAATGGTGGACCTGGAGGAGAAGGTGGGGCTGGACGGTGGATGGTGGGTTCACGGGAAAACCCAGACCTCCAAATGACTGCCTTGGACTGGGACAGCCTCTCCATCTTCCACAATGGAGACTTACTTTTAATTAAAAACAAAACGTCTTGGAGCTACGAGCTCTGACAAGACAAGCTTGAACCTGTTGCCCCTCAAACAGTTTTCAGGCCTTTGAGTGCTTCAGGTCCTAGCAAGACTTAATCCTGCGACGTGCTGCCAAATAATCACTTTTAGCCTGGCACACCACCACCACCACCACACACCTCGTTCAAATGCTCCTGTACTAAGAGAACAGTGACATTATAATGTAAACACATTTGCCTTGCCACAAAACCAACACAGGTTCATGGGAGAATTGCAAAAAAAAGGCACCCTTGGCCAAACAGTAGTGTGATGGAATACGCGCACACACACACACACACACACACACACACACACACACACACACACACACACACACACACACACACACACACACACACACACACACACACACACACACACACACACACACACACACACACACACATTCATGGTGGATGGCCTTAGCCCTGAGTTCATTGACCCAGTTCAACAGAGAACAAACACACTAATGGATTCACTCCTTTCCGAGAAAACGCATTGAAATTCCTCTTTCGTCTTTCCTTACGCTTCCCTTTGTTTCCGTCTCCCCCGTCTCAATCTCAGATGTACCCTGTGCCTCAGCCCCTCACCTCCAGTAGTGGAGGGGGGGGGTGGGGGGGGGGGGTCAGTTCCCAGAACATCCTTCATGGTCCGACTGTGATTAACGCTCAGTAAGAGAAGAAAGACCGCCAACACATCCGGGTGTCGAGGGTTGTTCGAGGATGACTCTTCACCTCAAGGCCAAAACCACTTGTTGAGTCAAAGGATTTAACGAGCGGAATAATAAACTGCTATTCCCCGGGTTAAAACTCAAGCTAGTCTGCATGTTCTTCCGAAGTTCATGTTGGTTCGGTCCAAGACAGGGGTTTCCAAACTTTCTCATAACCCCCCCCCCCCCCCCCCCCCCCCCCCCCCCCTCCTATGGAAGTACTTCTGCCCAGGACCCACCAAAAATTTGTTCATCAGAATATTGATTGTGGCTATCACATGACCCACTTGGTGCCCTGCTACAACCCACTTATGGGTCCTGACCCACAGGTAATCCGGTTTCCATCTCTAAAGTTAGCATAAACATGTTAGCATACACAGCAATGTGCTGCTGTAACATATCTGATGCTTGGAGAGATGACCCTGTATGTACATATTTTGTAACTATTAGGCGTTCTAGTGAATTTGAGTGAGGATACCTCTGGGAGGAGGTCAGGTCATCAGCGGAGGTCATCAAACAGACATCCGCCCTTGGGTGAAAAGGTGAATGTGTGCACTGCTATCCTATCTCTTTAGACTCTGGGATGTAGTCTGGAGTGTGATCGGGGGCCACTTGCATGCGTGAAAGACTTGGACCCCTTGGTCGTAATTCATCAAAAAGGTCAAAGCAGAAGGGTCAAAGGCCAAAGCAGAAGGGTCTCGTTGTAGATCCTCGTAACTCATTTTCAAGAGTAGAGGGAAAGAGAGCTGTCATTTAAAATGTCCACTCAATTCCCAATACAAGGTAACTTTTGGAATTGGGAGTTGATTAACTGTGGTCACTGATGGTGTGAAGACCTTAATTACCACATTTGCCCGTCCAAACATTCAACCGATTACTTATTAGTAGGTGGGTCAAACAAGTCAGCTTTGCCAACTTATGCTGCGAAGACATGTCTCATACCGTTTACCAGAGTTGTTCCTTCATATAGGGGCCAGACGAACAGTGTTTTGAGTCCGAGGGGGTTTGTGACCACAGTGTCTAACAGGTGATGACTGATTTGCTGAGTAGACACGGGGACTATACTGGACAACTATGCCAGCTATTCAGCATCTGTTGAGGCATTGCTTGGTGCCGTAGCCTAGGGGGCCTGCTGGCTTCTAGTGTTATTAGAGCTTTAAAAAGAAATGTGGCCCAAAACACAACTACCCCAGAATGTCGTAGAATGACCAGGAATAAACAAGTGTGAATGAAGCAGAATGAAAAACAGATTTCATCCCTTTCACAGACAGCTTATGGCACCATCACAGCTATAAATGTGTGTGTTCTCTCACTAGTCACAGTCCCAACTGCCCCAGAGTGAAAGCTAGTGGTAAACCAGGGCTTAAAGTCTCAATGACACTTACTTTACCACACCAATGGCTTCTGTAGTCAGAAATGCTACAGACAAGATTACAAACTTTTCCATTCATCTGTTCCATTACTTGGTTTAGCAAAACAAGTAGCGTTTGACTATTTGTTTTTGGAAGTCTGGCTCAACCAAATTTAGCAAGGACCGAAATAGAAAGTTTTTTAAAAATAGTTAATTAACAACTACTTTAATCATGGTTTAACATATTTTACAGAGTGGGATGTATCCGCTACAAATTTCATCTCAGGAGCTCCTGCTAACTCTAGTTTTAATTATTAACTTGAGGCCCATGAAGATGATGAAATTGAATTTACTCCCAATGACAGATGACTTATAACGTTAACATGCTCCTTCAAATTTAGGCCAAGGAAAGTAGCTCTAAAAACACCATATTACTTGAGTAAAAGCTCACCCAACACAATGTTTACACCAAAAAGAGCAGAGCAGAACTGGGTGAACTATTAAAAAGGATGGATTTACACAGCTCCTGCCCTTAAAATAAATGTTTATACTGACAAACTAGAGCCCGGTTACACATGTTCAGATTGGCCCCAGTCATTGAGGACAGCCAAGATCACAAGACCCTGAGGTTTATGGAAGAAAATATTGAATGTATTTTAAAATATGTTATATATCAGTTTACCCATACAGAAACAGTAACAGAAAGAAAATATATTTTCATATTTGCAACGACATTAAATCCAGAACGGTTTACATTTTATGCAAAGGGTTACCCAAAACAGTTTAACTGACATTTTTAAACCAGGAAATGCATCTAGTGTGCATCTCTTTAAATAATTGGGTTGTAATTTCCATATTCATCTGAGGCAACTCACACTTTATACAAAATTACCCTTTATGGTTTGGCCCAGGTGCAGCCACAGTGGAACTCAAGGTGGCCTGAGTTCAAATTGGGTCAAGTGTAATGTATTTGTATAATATCCTGTCATCACGAGGACCACCTTTAAAATCTCAAATTCAAAGAGAACAGTGACCTGCTAACACTGTGACCTCAGAGAATAACTGTCAACATTTGACAACTCTTTTTGTTCCCATAGACTTGCTTTCCACAATGGGCAGTTGGAGAATCGATTATTAGTGAGCAGACATATTATAGCAAAATAAATTCAGCAAAATGGACAATATATCTATTGGCTACTTCAATAACTTTACACTTTTCTGTCCTGTACTTCCCCCACTAATTCACCCATATAATATGAGTGTATTTGCTCTGTCAATCAAAATCCTTGACACTGAATTCACTGGGTAATCTGATGAAAGGAATCGTCGAAAACAACTTTCCTCCATCAGTGGAACTAGCTCCAACCAAGAGCTACATACAGTACAAACAAACTTTAGTGACAACCCATTACAGTGACATTCACAAAAACACATTGAGCCATGGTTAACAACACATCTAATACCCAATCAATGAGTGTCAATGGATATGATCAACCCATTGCAGAAATGTTTGAAACAGAGGTCCTTTACCTCCACATAAGGTAAGTGGGCCTGCTCCTCCCAGCCCCCAACACCACCACCACACACATACAGAAAAAGTGCCATGTCACAGCAAAACCACCTCCAGGTTTCTTTCCATCTCAAAGTGGGTCAATGTGTGAAACGCTCCAAAACTTGGCAGCGAGTGGGGGAGCAGGGAGCTGGTGAACGTGCACCGTTTCTTCTCCTCCTCAACAGCAACAACACGAGAGAGACAGAGAGAGAGAGAGGAGAGGAGTGGAGAATAGATAGTACTTTATTAATCCCAGATGGGAGATTGGGAAAGCAAGAGGGAAGGGAGAAAGAGAGACACAGTGAGAGATAGAGAGAGTTTAGGAAGGAGTGAGGGGCGTTAACTTATATCCCCAGAGGAGTTTAACATGAATGAATGACAGACTGACTGAATACGTGTTGCTTTTAAATATGGAGTATTCATTTAGTTTCTTATGACATTCAGAGTTTTACACGCAAGCGTAAACACACATACCCATCCAAACACATTTTGGATGGGTATGTGTGTTTACGCTTGCGTGTCTGTGGGACGAGAAGAAATGTGTGCGTGTTTGTAATTAATCAATATCTGACATTGCTTAATTGCGTTGGAATGGAAAGGGAAATTAGATTTGCAAGTTAGAAACGGTGCGTGTGCGTGTGTGTGTGCGTGCGTGCGTCCATATCGTCAACATGTGGTTGACTGTGGGCCCCGGGCCCCAAGGGAGGAGCTGGAGGTCAGGCAGGCTGAGTATCAGCATCCAGAAGGTGGATAAAGATTTGAATATGATGGGAGTCCTGCAGGTCCCATCGACCACAAACAACGCTCAGATCAAACTCTATCTAGTCCTCCAGAGTTGGATTACATTGCTTCATTCTAACTCACCAACATCCTGCTCGCTGCTCGAACACACATGCAGAAAATCACGAGAATCATCAGAAAAACATGACTCAGCTGACACCCACCTGTGTTTACGGCTGTTGGGCTTGGTGAGACAGAAGTTGGACTCTCAATAGAAGCAGAGGAGGCACCTCCAAGTTAAACAGGACCTGTCACAGCATGACCAGCCAAACAGAACTGGCTGATCACTGTTGATTGGCTAGTCATCGTCCACCATGACAGTAAAATGAGTAAACGGCCAACAACTTCCCAGAATTCCATCTGTTTCTCGGTGGATACACTCCACCCATAGCGAGAAGCAACGTGCTATCCGTAAATGAACTGTTAAATATTCATTTCTCTGGACTGCTGACGTACCAACTTCAGGTGACGGATGAGGAGGAGAAAAAGAGGTCTGTCGTTTTATTCACTTACTTATTACACACACACACGCGCTCGCACACACACACACACACACACACACCTATACTATATTTACACTTACCCACACAAGTTAACCGCTTCCTTAAGCTTGCAAAGCGAAAGGTCAGCTAAGCCCTGAAGCTCAGCTGACTTCTTAAAAAACAGGTGAAACCAAAAGGGGGGAGACGTTAATGATTGCACGTTAAGACCAAGTATTTTAGGAGCGGCTGTTTTGACAGAGGTCAGGAAGGAGAAAGCGGTAAAGCTGGCATAATTGTGTAAAGGGTCCGGGCCGGATTGACTAAGCGTTGGTTAAATAAGCCACAGCTCAGGGTGTTTGTGTGAAATTGATGTTGAATGTGAGACGCACAGCGACGTAACGCAAGATCCCGCCGAACCAAACGCTTAAGCTCTCCCACTTTGCTGGGAATTACACTAAATCACACAGTCACACACACACACACACACACACACACAGACTTGTATACAGACACACGTACACACACACAGACGCATACATATACACACACACACGCGTATGAACACAAATCCCCCGAAAGAGTCTGGAAATGGGAAGCCTGTGGAGTTTTTGGAGTATCTTTACGATACTCCCTCGCCGCCACCCCCCCACCTCCTCACCTTCTCCGCCAGCAGCTCGCGGATTTTCCCCGCTTGCAGGCGAAACCTCAGCAGCTGTGTTTCCAGGGAGACGCAGCGCTTGTGCCAGTCCACGCAGCCACCGGTACCGCCCGCCACCACCATCACGGCCTCCCCCGCTCCGACGGCGCTTTCCAGGACGTCTGCCATGGCCAGCAGCTGTGGAACCTTCTGGAAGTTAAGTCTCTCTCGCTCCCCCTCTCTCTGGGATGACTAGGGGGGCCTCGGACCTGGGTCCCCTCCTCTGGAGCCTGGTACCTGGACCTGAGGGAACCGAAACACCGAACAAGCCGATTAGTCTCTCCAGAAGACGCATATGTTGTTGATTTTCGCCAGGGTCTTGTTGCCGGCATTCATTTCGTTTGTGCACATGTGCTGCCGTTCATGGAAACGTACATTGATTGTGACTTGTGGCTGTTATTAGTTAAACATGTGGGTAGTTTCTTTTTGAGGGGGGGGGGGGGGACAGAAAATGGCAGTTTAGAAATTAGGACGGTTTAGAAAAAGACTTAGGTCTTGATGAAATTATACCTCCTCTTGGATGGACTTTAATGGCTCTCTCTCTCCCTCTCTCTCCCTCTCTCTCCCTCTCCCTCTCCCTCCCTCTCTCCCTCTCTCCCCCTCTCTCGATGATGTGGCGCTGCCTGAACCCATCAGGGTCCGTACAAACGCAACGTGGAACATTGTTATAATGACACGGAGCCAGGGAATGACCCAAGAATGACCGTTCAGGTTTTCCACGATGGCCAGCTGCTGGTTGCATTAACCGCCGTTACAGCGTCTCCATGGAGACAAGGAGCAACGAAATGCTCGTCATCAAACGCACATCCGCTTGAATCACGTCGGAGGAAATGCAATTTAAACTCATCACAGGCCTCTGACCGCGAGTTCACAATGTGCAATGTAAATGAGCACGGCACCTTCTCTTCAGTGTACACGTGCATGCACACGCACACGCACACACACACACACACACACACACACACACACACGATAGTTTTTAAACAAATATTTCAATAAATTCTCTGGTTGAATGTGTCTGGTGTGTGTGGGTGCGATTGCATGCACACGTGCAGATTTGGGGCCCTTCTGTTTTCTATTTCCCTCCGTACCTCTCTTTATTAAACACACATGCACACGACACACCCACACACACATGACACACACTCTGCACGCAAGCAATACAGAGAGGACAGACAATCACGCAAGTTGAACAGAGAGAGACAATCCATCCACACACACACACACAAAACAAACTTCAGACTAACACACGCCCAGACCAACCCCAGACACATACACACAAACCAAGATATACCCACACAAACACACACACTGATCAAACCCTAGATAATACACACACACACAAACACTGACTGACCAAACCCCCCAGACACACACACAAACCAAACTCTAGATACACACACACACACACACACACACACACACACACACACACATACAACAAACCCCAGACTCCGTCACACACACGCACACAACAAACCCCACCCTCACACACACACACACACACTGACCAAAACCCGGACACACACACACACACAACCCAAACCCTAGATATACACACACAAAC
>JAOPHQ010005474.1:0-7500 GCA_030340625.1 Merluccius polli | reverse complement strand
TAGCTCTGCCCTTTAGCGCTAACGCTGAAAAGGTACACACAAACGCATTAGCCTGCGCTACGCTGCAACGCAAATCAAAAGTTAAGGCAGGGGGGCCCCTTGGGGCTGCTGGAAACTGCTTTTCCACTACTTATACCTCTCCTCTCATTCATCATCCTGCCTTTTTACATCACCCTCCTCTTCTCCCCTTTGCTGCTTCCCTCCGCGCACGCACACGCACACACGCGCACACACGCACACACACACACACACACACACACACACACACACACACACACACACACACACACACACACACACACACACACACACTTCTTCACTCTCGTCTTTCTACGCGATTACGTGATTCTAGTGGTCAACAGACTATACAAACGTCTGTTGTCTCTGCTCTCCCATATCCTCACACCAAGATATCTACAAACTATCCCCCCCCCCCCCCCCCCCCATGAATAACATCTTTCTCCACCACCTCACCCCTCATCTTCTCCAGCACCTCTTCCTCCTCCCCTGATATGTCTCTCTCTCTCTCTCCTAGGAGGAGGAGGAGGAGGTAGCAGGTTAATAACAGACCTTGGCTAAACTGACCACTGTCATTATCAGACTCGACCGTAAATACACGTCCTCCTGACATTCCTCTGGGCTGAGGTGTAAACACTCACAGCCCCGAAGAGCTCAGCCACACACGCAGACACACACACACACACACACACACACACACACACACACACACAATCACACACAGACACAGTGAGATTTGACATTGTATCAAATGGCTTTTCATAACGTGTGCAAAACCAACTCTCGACGCACATTTAAAATGAACACATTCTGCATATATACACACACACAATCACACACACACACACACACACACACACACACACACACACACACACACACACACACACAGAGTGAGATTGTACATTGTGTCAGATGGCACAAATGGCTTTTCATAACGGGTGTGCATCCTGCAGGCATGCAAACCAACTTTAGACGCACATTTAAAATGAACACATTCTGCACACACACTCACACACACACACACACACACACACACACACTTTTTTCTTCTTGTGCTGCAGGTCTGTTTTTTTTTTGCGACATTGAGGCATTGCAAACAATAAAAAATAAAAAAAATAAAAAAGCAGTCGCAAAGAAATGTCCAACATGCAACAGGTGTGTGCCACCACTACTCACGCACCGCGATTAGTCGACTAGTCGCAAGCGACTATACAACACCGTCGCCCGGCAGAAAGACCGTCCATCCAAAAAGCCAGACCATCGGACGGGAGGTCCAGGGACACGCAAGTAGTAGTAGTAGTAGTCCTACTAGTCCACCACCCCTATTCAGACCCAAACCCTGTGATGAATTACTATCGCACCACGCCAGACTCTAATAGCGCATCGACGAGCCGGCATGGGGCGAACTAATGAAAGAAAGAAAAAGCCATTCCCGGAGTTCGGGAAAGACGCACAAAAAACATCTTTAAAAAACTCTGGAATACTTTTTACCTTGTGCGACTTTTTTTTGGTTGTTGTTGTTGCGTGGTAGCGAGTCTGCCTCTCGGTCGGCTCTCCGCGGCTCACGTCCTACGCCGGTCCGCGGTCAGTCATCACTCACACACACACACACACTCACAAACACATACACACACACTCCCAGTTATCTCTCCGCTAAAACTGGCGCACAGTCGTCCCAACTTTGTCTTTCTTTCCGCGTCCCCCTCATCCTCCCTCCTCCTCCTCCTGCTCCTCAACCTCTGACTCTTTTGAAGCTCAGTGGGGAAGTTGCCGCCTCCGCCGCCGCTTCTGCCGCGTCTGCCGCTTCACCGCTCGGTTCCATTGAAGACTCAAGACTCATCCCATTACTCCTTTAAAGGGCCCAACTCGGGATCAAGTTACTTGCCCAAGTCAACCCCCCGCCCCCCCGTGTTGTGTCGTGTCGTGCCCCTGTGTGTGTGTGTGTGTGTGTGTGTGTGTGTGTGTGTGTGGAGGGCTGCTACTCAGGCATCAAGGCACTGGCCTTAATTATCGTAAAACATTCCAGGGATTGGTCATGGCACACAAGTACACAACGTGTGTGTGTGTGTGTGTGTGTGTGTGTGTGTGTGTGTGTGATGCACTGTGTGTGTGTGTGTGTGTATAACGTGTAATACCCAAATCATATGGCTGTAGGTTTTAATGACACAATTCATACGTTGAGTGAGCGTAATGACGGCAGCATGTGCTGCTTTATTTTATTTTATTTATTCACTCATCTTCAGCTTAAGTTACGCTTTCGCTCCAGTTTCGGTGGGGTTGTGTGTGTGTGTGTGTGTGTGTGTGTGTGTGTGTGTGTGTGTGTGTGTGGGGGGGGGGGGGGGGGGGGGGGGTCGGTGGTCCATTTTGGTTGACACGCCGGAGTGTGTGCTGCTGTCCAAGAGCAGTGGAGGCTTGTGGCGTGAAACCGTTGAATGAACCACCATCCATTTTGCGAGGGGATCATTATAGAGGGGAGGAGTCAGTGTCAGTCATTATGAACAAATACCCCCCCCCCCCACCACCACCACCACCACCATCCCTCTTTACAAACCATCCACCCCCCCCCCCCCCCCCCCCCCCCCCCCCCCGGGAGTTGGTTGGCTTCACTTTCTTACCCACGGTAGGAAAACGTCACGCGGACGTAATCGTCAGGAATAGCTCTGTGGTCCGGCAGCTTTAATGGCCGGCGAGGTTTCGGCACAAACGGCCCTCCGTTTAAAGACGAGAGTGTGGACCTAATGGGGTCTCCGTTTCATCCCAGGGGCCCAGGCCCAGAGAAGTGTAAAGATATATATGTATATAAATATATGTGAATAATTCACAACTGCGGTGCCAGATATTATGACATCAGACAGCTGTACTATGAGTCTAAAATGGTTGCGCTGTGAAAGACTATAACCTTTATTATAAGCTTTTTATAAACGGTGTGTGAGCGTTCTTACTATGACGAGCACAAGCGTGTGTGACAGGCTTCGCTGTGTGTGTGTGTGTGTGTGTGTGTGTGTGTGTGTGTGTTTTAATCGTGTATGTGTTTATGCATGGATGGATGGAGAGACACTAGGAGTGACAGAGATAGAAAGATAGAGAGAGAATGACAGATGAATGAAGAGATGGAGAGACAATGAGAGATAGACAGAGAGGCAGAGAGACATAGAAGGAGAGAACAAATGACTGAGAAAAGAAAAAGATAGAGACCGAAATATGAGATGACCCAAGAAAGAGAGAGCGATGGAGTGAGAGAGGGAGCGAGAGAGGATGCACACAAATAACCACCAAAAATTCTTTAACTGCGAGTCACGGCAAAACATTTGAAATAAAATGAAAGCGTGCAAAGGGGACAATCTCACACACATGCGCCCATAAAAGTACTTCAGACGTGCGCAGCAGTACAATACACACATAGGGCCTCTGTGTATTTATACACATGCAGATGTATACAGATACCGCGTCCCACTGCGTATGTGTCATCTTATTCTAAACACTCTTTAAGACGCTCTCAGCACCTTCTTAAGACTCTGGCCTGTCCTACCGTGTCACTGTTGGCACACGGCCGTGGATATTTTGCACGAGTAAGACTGTAGAAATCACTTTTTTTTCACATAATACTTATTATATTATTACTTAAAATCAGCGTCTTTATTATTACTTAAAAAATTATTTAAGCTAAAAATCAACAGATGTTTTCTCTCTCTAAATATATAAAGCAGATGATACAATATAATATATTTACTCTAGATGTGCGATTTTGATCCAGTTGAGCGATCATACGTCACACTAGGTTGAACTAGGTTCCACAGTGAAATAGTGAACTAGGTAGTGAACAAGGTTCCACAGTGAAATAGTGAACTAGGTTCCACAGTGAAATAGTGAACTAGGTAGTGAACAAGGTTCCACAGTGAAATAGTGAACTAGGTTCCACAGTGAAATAGTGAACTAGGTAGTGAACAAGGTTCCACAGTGAAATAGTGAACTAGGTTCCACAGTGAAATAGTGAACTAGGTAGTGAACAAGGTTCCACAGTGAAATAGTGAACTAGGTAGTGAACAAGGTTCCACAGTGAAATAGTGAACTAGGTAGTGAACAAGGTTCCACAGTGAAATAGTGAATTAGGTAGTGAACAAGGTTCCACAGTGAAAGAGTGAACTAGGTAGTGAACAAGGTTCCACAGTGAAATAGTGAATTAGGTAGTGAACTAGGTTCCCCAGTGAAATAGTGAACTAGGTTCCACCACAGTGAAATAGTGAACTAGGTTCCACAGTGAAAGAGTGAGTTAGGTTCCACAGTGAAATAGTGAACTAGGTTCCACCACAGTGAAATAGTGAATTAGGTTCCACAGTGAAAGAGTGAACTACGGTCCACAGTGAAATAGTGAACTAGGTTCCACAGAGAAATAGTGAACTGGGTTCCAAAGTGAAATAGTGAACTAGGTTCCACAGTGAAAGAGTGAACTAGGTTCCACAGAGAAAGAGTGAACTAGGTTCCACAGTGAAAGAGTGAACTACGGTCCACAGTGAAATAGTTAACTAGGTTCCACAGAGAAATAGTGAACTGGGTTCCAAAGTGAAATAGTGAACTAGGTTCCACAGTGAAAGAGTGAACTAGGTTCCACAGTGAAAGAGTGAACTATGGTCCACAGTGAAATAGTGAACTAGGTTCCACAGAGAAATAGTGAACTGGGTTCCAAAGTGAAATAGTGAACTAGGTTCCACAGTGAAAGAGTGAACTAGGTTCCACAGTGAAATAGTAAATTAGGTTCCACAGTGAAAGAGTGAACTAGGTTCCACAGTGAAAGAGTGAACTAGGTTCCACAGTGAAATAGTGAACTAGGTTCCACAGTGAAAGAGTGAACTAGGAGTGCAGGTTTGAAAGCAGAGGTGTGGTGGCCTACTACGGCTCTATCAGCCTCAGCCACCAGCCCTGGCTGGTGTTGCACAATGACCCGGTGCCTGACTGCTCTCAGTCAAAACAAGTGGTGTCAGCATTACAGCGTTTACATGCCTGCTCTGCGCTGGACCTGCTGCTGAATCGATGGTGACACCAGATGCGATGAAGAGCCAATTTTTCCTCGCAGGGAGATTTCAGATTGTTGTTGTCCCTGGGAAGACCAGAGACAACAATCAGTTGTGGGAAGAGAGAAGGCAGTGGGAATCTCCTAATCCACTCTGCAGATGCGTTCATTCAAAATGACTGAACAGGGATCCGTTAGACACGTCTTCGGAAGGCATCTTACTTTGGGATGTCTACTGGTAGACTGTGGACATTGGGGGTTCGAACCCAGACACTTTTGACTGGGAGACAACACCCAATCTGCAGTAGACTATATACTGCCCTTCTTGCTGGTAATCAGGGAAAACAAAAAATGGTATTATAATGGAACTAATATGAATCAGGTCCAACTAAAAGAGGAACCTCGCCGCAACATTTAATTCATTTTGAGAACCTTTATTCATTTAATCCAATTCAAGATGAAACTTTGATTGTTGAGAGTTTCAAATCAAGTCTTCATAAAGCGAGCCCTCTGGTTGTGTGGGCGTGTTTCCCACGGCAACCAGACGGCATGGTGGAGCGTCCATTGTTCTCGATAAGACGACCGAAGACGTCTGAAGTAGTCAGCGACCCCCGCTAGACGGGCTGTTCAGCTTCAAACGATCCGGGTGGGTTGAAAATAGAATTAGGAAAATCTGCTTTTAGCTCTTCGTGGCTCATCCAAACGGAGAGAAGAAAAAAGGCTGCATAGCCTCAAATCAAATGAAGGAGCCATAAAGATGTGAGCATCATGCTAGCTTAATGTTAGCTTTGCCGTCAAGTTTTGCCAAGTTTTGTTTCGCTTTTTTATTTCTGTTTTGTTTGTTTATTTGTGTGTTCACCGCCCTTTTTCTATTGTAAAAGGGCCGTCTTTATTGGAGCGGCTTTCATTGTGTACGTTTTAATATGTCGGCTTAAAGCCTTTATTTGGTTCTCGTACGGAAAAGGCGCTTTCTGCTCCGCTCTATGAGAACTCAGCCCCTGAGAGCCACACTGAATACGACCACCAACGTTTAACTGACTCACAATCAGTGGTCAGTCTGGCCCTCCAGACATGGTGATTGGCTGGATGCTATTGGGGTAGCTGACTTTAGCACTTGTCCTTGTCTACCCCCCCCCCCCCCCATCCTGTCTATCTCTCCCCTCTTTCACTGGGTTATTTAACTACTAACCCTAACAAATAGGAGCGCTTTCTTTTCTTTTCCTTCTCTGGTGTCCTTTGAGCCTTTTAACTGCCATTTGGGTTCGAGCCGCGGCAGGAGCCACGGTGGGTGGGGAGCCCGTTGGAAACGGCATATAAAAAGAAAATAAACCAAACGTACTTCTAACGTCGGCGACGCACGTGAGACAGACGGCGTGAGGGGACGACGACGGTGGCGGCCCGGGATGACAGATGCAAAGGATAACAGTTGCATTTGACAGGGTTGGTGGGAGAGGGGAGAAGGGCTTCATATATCACCGGCACTTTATGGCAGAAAAAACTTTTCCATTTCACCCCCCCCCCCCCCCCCCACCCCCTCTGCGATAACAAGACCATTAACTCCAGTCTCCCCTTTGCCCCATTCCCTCGCTTTCCAACTGTTTGAGTCCCTCTTTCCCTCATATACACACACACACAAACACACACACACACACACACACACATACACAAACACAGGCACACACACGCATACACAAACACAGGCACACACACATACACAAACACAGGCCCACACACACACACAAACACAGGCACAAACACACCCACACCCACAGCTTGCCTTGCAGCAGTGCTGCAAGGGGAAGCAACATTTTTTTCCTAGGATGGTGAAGGCAAGTCCCACCTAACCTTAAACTAAACCTAACCAAACCTAACCATCTGTAACCTTATTCCTAAATGTAACCCTATCTCTAACCTATAACCTAAACTTAACCATCTCCAACCTGATACTTAAACTTAACCATCCCTAACCTGATACCTAAACTTAACCATCTCTAAAAATAACTAAACTTAATTATCTAACCAATACCTAAACTTAACCATCTCTATCCTAATACCTAAACATAACCAGCTAAAATTAGCAATTTATTAATGTAGACCTTTACCTAATGTAAACCTAAACGGAATTTTCAACATAAAATTACACTGAATTTATTAAAAATGACATTGTGAACAGTGGTTTTAACCAGCTCCGTGTTGTTTGCATTAATTATTCATGAGATGCCTTCACCATCCTAGGATGGCGAAGGCAGGTAGCTGTGGCTACCATCGCAGGTAGATGGCGGGGCATCATATATTCTCTGGTCACTGGTGTGAAAGCTAAGGCTAAGCTAAGAGTTAAAGCTACGCTATGTTTAAACAAAATCCATGCTAATGCTAAGATAATGCTAAGCTTCGGTCCATGATAAGTCCAAGCTAAGGCTAAGCTAGACGCACTCCTCCCAGCTTAGAATCAACAAAGCGCCACAACAATG